>VZTO01017885.1:1670-30329 GCA_013400615.1 Syrrhaptes paradoxus
TATTTCACAAAGCTTTGTGCTGAATAATGTAAAGTGGACACATTGATGGAACAAAACATATTATTCCCCTAACTACAAAAATGCAGGAGCAGTCCAGTTGGTTTTGTCTTAATTCTCCTCAACTTGATAAAATGTGTTTAAAAACTTTGGTATCCTAACACATTTTTTAACAAAGAACAAGTATTTAAACATTTGAATAGGTATCTGGAGAAATAAATACTTCTGGCTTAGCATATCTGTAAGAGTTGTGAAGGAAAAAGAAGAGGTGGGGTTTTTTGAAGGTGGTTATTTCAGAACAAATCTGGAAGTATGATATTTTTGCTTGCAGAAAATTCAAGTCAAAGATGTTTGACTAGTTTTTGAGTATTCTCCCTTATTTCCCTGCCTTACCTTCCTATCCCTTCTCTTCCCTTCCTTTTCCATCCTTTCTCTTCCTTTCCTTGCCTTTCCTTTGCCAACCCTTCCTTTCTTAACTATACCTACATGAGTGCTTCTGCTTTCATTAGGGATCAGGCTTGTTTGGATAAGCAGAAGAGATTAGCTTTCTTGGACCAGCCCATTTTATTATCTGTAGGTGTGAGGCTCACAGGCTTCCTGGATTCCAACAAGGTCTTATTGCTGGCTAGTTCATTAGGATTGCTGTATATAGGGCAATCACAATCTCCTTCCATCTGCATTAAGATGTCCCGCAGGTCTACATTAGTAATGGTCCCAGCCATGCCATAGCCAGCTCCCCTGCTACAAATTCTGGCACAGTTAAAGCAGGTAAGGGGAAAAAGTAAACTCATTAATCTCTCAGTCCAGTTTATTCCCAAAACCAAATGGTCTTTATGGTAACAGACTACAAACCTACCTGTGTGTTATTAAGTAACCCAGGAAATAGTTTCTTTCAGCAGGAAGGAACGAGCCCTCACATAAGTTCTACCCTATCACCAATAATAAATCATTGCTTTATCATTTAACATTAGCTGGGTTTTAACAGGGCTGAGGGTGGATGAGCCAATAGCTAGTCAGATGTTGGTACTCCTTGTTACAGTAAAACTAAGCTCTGTCAAAGCTTAGTCAATATCAAGAACAGGTCGCCCTAAATGTATCTTGCCTATAATTTAGTAGTAGGTTATGGTCAAATCCTGAAGAAGTTTGGAGTCAGCAGCTAGATGCCTAAAGATGCAGGAAAATCCTTGAGGAACTGGTAGACTCAACTGAGAAAGAATTATTTTTTTTATTTTTTTTTTTACTGTGGAAAGAGATTTAAGGTTGGTTTTTGACCTGGAAGGTAAACGTCTTTATTTGTTGAAGGTGCTATAAATTCTTGAAAATTGATTCATTTGTTATTTGCTTACATGTTATCTGACAAAAGACTGTCCAATAAACAAAGCCTGAGGCCAAGATTTTCAAGCGTGACTGCTGATTACAGATACTTCTAGTTTTGTCAGACAAACTTCAGATATTTTTTCAATGCTTTTCATAAAATAAAATGTTCTACCTCAAGGGTTCTGTGAAACTTAATTCTTCAGAAGCTGCTTTCTAACTCATCCACAAGAAAGTGGGGAATTTATTACTATGCTTTGGCTGAGCCTGGGCTTACCCTGATCAATGATGATGGTTCCACCATCATCTGTATCACACCATTTCAGGCAGAAGCCTCATGTGTAAAAAGCTTCATTTTCAAAGGGAGAGGGAAGAAAGACTTTCTGAAATTCAAGCTCCTAAAATAAATCAAGTTTGAAAAAAAAAAATTGGGCATCCAGAGTACTTGGAAACTTTGCAAATGTTCACCCAAAGGTCAACTACTACTATGCAATTTGGGAGAATTTGCACATGATCTGTGGATAAACATTACTTTTTCATCCAAGTTACAGTAACAATGGTTGTCATAGTCCAGTGAATCGGTTAATTGATCCTCTAAATTTGGATCATAAAGACAGAGACAGATTCATCTTGCTGTGTACAGCAAAAGGCCAAGAAGAAACCGATACCAGTTGCAACAAAGGAAACTCCAACTGGATACAAGGGGTGAAAAAATAGAAACGAGAGTGATGCAGCACTAGAGCAGTTTTCCCAGAGAGGTTGTGGGATCTCCATCTTTGGAGGTTTTCAAACCTGAGGTGAGCAAGGCCCTGAGAAACTTGATGTAACTTTACCCAGTTTAAAGCAGGTTAGCCTAGTTGACCTTCACAGGTCCCTTCCAACCTTGTTTTTTTATGGTTCTAGAACTACAGAACTTACACGTGTGCTGTCCTTGTAGGCGTAATACTTTCTGTATCCAGTTTAGCAAGGAGCAAAATTTTATCCTGTAAATAGCAGCTATCAGATCTAGAATAGAAATTGCTGGGATATATTTAAGGATTCACAGCTTTTTTGATCTTCCATATCGGGAGTCCAGACAAATGAGCTGCACTAACAGAAAGATGTGAAAGAAGATAAAGTGAATCCAGAAAGGATTTAAAAAGCACCTATTCTAGTGCAGATATTGTTAATTCAAATAATAAGAATGGAAGCTATAGCAACCTCGTGAATCAGTTCTCAGACCAATTATCTAGCAATAAATAAATAAAAGGCAAAGTGAGCAAATAATATGGATAATAACAAAGAGGTGTTGGGATAAAGAAAGCAACTGGACTTACAGTGAACTTGCCCATTTTTTTTATTCAGTACACTGGCCAGAGAGTCTTAGGGGAAAATTGGAAATTATGAGCTGGAACAGATCCTCCTTTTGAAATATCGTCCCTTTATTTTTTTCAAATTGCTTTATTGAAACTAGTTTATACTGCAAGGAAACCAACTATTTTGTAATTCTGTAGATTTTTCCCACTCTGAGATACAGACTTTGAAACAGTTACTTTAGCTTGTTGGCTTCTCTATCAAGTAGGTGTTATGCAGGTTGGGAAGCTGAGGTATGGAAAAGTTAAACTTGACATTTTAAAACTGGAGAGATAAAAGGAGTGTCTTTGGGCTTCACACTCTGTATCTTTGAGGCCTTATCACAGTACAAGTATATTAAGCTAGAGATCAGTGCTGAAGGATTTTGTAGGTAGAAAAGGGCTTTTGTTCTGGGAGTTCTGATTACTGGGTGAGTTGCAAAGTAGGGGGAAGAAGAGGAAAGTTGTTGTGGTTAGAAAAGCCAGCTAAGAGAATGAGGCTGCAACACAACTCTGAATAGAATGTAGGTATGGTGGAATAGACAAGAGTTGAGCTGTCATGATGGAAGTAAACAGTGATACAATAAGAAGAAACTGGATTATAAAGATGATCTTTAGGAAGATCTGGTAAGATATAGGTGAAGCAAACAAACTCATTTGGCAGACATTGTTTTCAATTCCATTCAGAAGCAACTAATAACCATTTGGCTTCTGTTCACTGTAACCAAACTGATGCTGCAGAATCTGGCTTTTCAGTCATGGGATGATATATTGGAAGCCAGAAATAAGTTTCCACATGGATCTCTTGGACAATCTGAACTCAATTTAATAATTGAAGAGGACAGAGATATAGCATTATGTTTTCTGTGAGCTGATCAATAACAAACACACCTCTGGGAAACAGATGCTGGTATTGCCCTTTGAAGCCATTTAAGTGGCAGAAACTGAACAAGTTCACAGGCTGCCTTACAGAGAACTTAACAGAGACAGTAAATAATTGTAAGAAAAAGCTCTAATTCTCTGTTTCTTCCAGGTGAGATCTTATCCTATCTGCCTCTGACTCAAACCTCTGCAACACTATAAGTGTATACATGGCATCTAGTAAGACGATAAGACTCAAGTGGAGAATTAAGGGTTGAAAACAAAATCACTGCGAAAAGTGAAAGTGAGCTATAGGCAAACACAGGTAGAAAAGGTAAATTAAAAAAATTATAGCACAAAATTCGTCCATGAATTTCAGAATTCAAAATGCCTAAAAGGAAGCTGCAGCAGTGTTCACTTGCCTCATTCAAAACTGTAATAACCTGCCTTTCTGAAGTATGTAAAGCTTACCAAGTGTTTCTGTTACTGGTCTGAAAGCTCCTTGGGCACTAATAATGTTTCAGTTCCCCTTTGAAGCACCTAGATGCCTACCTCAGCATAACCTCCTCTTGGGAGCCAAAATCTAAGGTAAACAATGTGATGCCCAGAAATCTCACCACACATCCAAGCAGTATCAGTGAAATTAAGGAAATATGTGGCTGCCGATCAAAACCATTTCCACAGTTCCACAGCCCGAGAGCCCAGTACCCCATATACCCTACTACTAGGCTGAATAACATACTTTTGCTCCTGTTCTCTTTTTGCTCCCATTGCTTTTAGCAGAAAGCTGAGGATTTCCTTTTTTTCCCATGCATGTCGATCTGTAAGTATTTAGTGTTAGCATCCTACAGGTAGAGAAGAGAGGGAGTGTGAACCCACTGAGAGTCAAAAGCAACCTGAATCTCCATCTCACACTTCCTTGTGAAAGCAGTCCTACCATTTGACTTGAGAAGTGGACAGTCCTGGGCATCCTATAGATCCTGTCTCTTAAAAGCACACTAGGGGTCTGTTACATTAGCAACTTTATGAGCAGAAAGCTGCCTCTGTGGCACAAATTTGCCTTGCATCTGTTCTGGTGGAGTGCATTCAAGCCCCTATGGCAGTTTATTCTACTGGTGCAACCTAGTCATGCAAAAGGATATAAACTAGATTGCAATGTGGACCCTAGGTCCCTTAGCAATTGGTGCTCTGTACAACCCTAGGACCAACGACTGTTGGAGATTCATTGCTGGTAATGCCATGGTGTGGTCATGCAGCCCTAGAGTTGCAGCAGATTGTAGTGTCATACTATGGTCCTTCCCTCCATGCACCACAGCAATCATCAATGGAAACACACTCAGTGACTGGAAGGGCTGGCCAGTGTGTTGTCTCCAAAAGGTGAAATAAATGCTGCTGAGGTTCATGTTTCAGGTGGAGTCAGTAAATTAGAGCTGGTTGGTGGGTCTTTGACTTGAGTGAGGCTTTTGAACAGGCCATGAGGGGACTCAGGGAGACATCTAATAAAGTGGTCAATGAATGGTATCAGGGATAGTGTGCATTGCTATACTTAATCTTCTTTGTATAATTTATGCTTAAATTAATCAATAAAATATTTATTGATTCAAAATAGTTCCTTTTTTTAACTGCCAGGTGTTACTTGAGTGGAGACAGGTCATGTTAATAATGACTAGTGCCTTTCCTTTGAATTTACTAAGCTACTATCAGCATACATAAAGACTATATTTGGGACTGTATGAAGAGTGTATTTTGTTGTGAGAACAATAGCAGGCACTTACCTTAGGACTCCTATTAACCCTAGACCCTCCTGTTATACTTTCATGGGTAGATGAGTTGTACAATGCATTTTTCTAATCATCTGTAGTTGTATGTTATATTCAAGTTTAAAAATACTTCAGCCTTTTAACAAATGCTGCATATTCTTCTAATTGGTGGTCATTAAAGAGAGTGCCACTATATCATTCCTTTGAATTTAATTTGGGGCAGAAAGAGCAAACTGTATTTTGGGCAACGTTTATTCCTTTTTCAATGTAAGTAATTTCTTTTCTAATCTAAGCTGGCCAAGTTCAATTTAAATTATTGTGCAAATTGTTGGTGAGGTGCTTTTATTTGAATCAGCAAGCCTTTGGTCATGGCAAATGAGCTTCTGGCAAACCACAACATTAGTATCAGGGGGCATTTTTGAAAACTGCAGTTTGCTTTTGTGCACTGTGAAGAGTTTTCAGTGTTAAAAGTTTTATTTTTCTTAAATATTGTTCCATTCAGGGTAAAAAGACCTGCTTTCTTCTTTGATTTTCATCCTATTCTTCTGTCACTGTATTTAAGGAATGAAATTTAATAGGAATGCAGGTAAAAATGGAAATGCTCGAGTTCCACCAGTTCTTTTCCGTTTTGCTCTTTTAACGCAATGACATTCTTTTAATACTTTTTTTTTCTAGCTGGTGTAACTTATAAAATACACATAAAAAAATCTTACGTGGTTTCCCATATTTGATTAGGCTTTAGCAGTGCAATAACTAGGGATTCTCAGTCTGCACACCACAGAGAGCTCAACAGAAGCATCTACTTGTCTGACAGAATATTTCTGTCAGCCTCCTTCTTAAAGGCAGAACAAGAGCTCGCAAGGACTGCATGAATCATTTTAACAGCGGCCACAGCTGATCCTGTCTGCCATTTTACTTTGAGTCACTGCTTTACCTGCTAACCATACATCCCCTGTTGTTCTTCTGCATGTATGCAATAAATCCAACACCTGCAAAGAAACAAAAGGTCTACACATCCAAGGCTTTGCTTTCATCTTGTGCTTACAAAATACACTGATTGTACTGAGCACATGCAAAACTGCCATCCTTTAGATATTCAGTAAACTAGACTTTTCCAGGACATGAAAGGTATTCATTGCTTATGCAACACAGTCACCCTGACTGTACACTGTAGGACATCATAGGATGTGGCACAAATTATATTCCATGGACCTCCTTTGATTCTAACAGAATGCAATTAAAAAAAAAAAGTCAGAAATTTTCAAGTCATGGGAACTGATCATTCATTCTGCTGTGTTGTTAGAATGGTCCCTGGCCAAGCAGTGTCTGTGTCAGCTAATTCTGTTGTAGACAGTTCTGGGGCTGGTGCATCAGCTAGCATGGGGCAGGCCCAGAAGAAAGTTTGTGAACAGCCAACTTTACTTTGGAGGGTGAGGGCGTATCGTTATTACAGATTTCTCTACAGTGTTTAGACACAGGGTTCCTGAACTTTAGTGATTGCATTTAATTTACCAGTATTTATCTTGGTTTAGTATGCAACCCTGACACAACTGCTCAGTCGTACCATACCACAAACCACTCCTAACCATCAGTCACATTCAAATTGCATTGCCCTCATTTAGGTCTAGTCACCTGCACTTGCTGCCATTGTGAGTCTTACTTTCATATTTCCAGACTCCATGAGCTGCCCCATTATTCAGCTACTCACCTGAAGAATGCTTTATCTGGTAGAGGAAAGGAAGAAAGGTTCATCCCTAACCTAATTGTCTTTGCAATGGGTCACTTTCACTGTAGTTTATCAGCTAGGATGAGGTTGAGTCTCTTTCTACTAGGTGGGCATGTTCCCAATTCACTGTGTTTCTACTCGCAAGGAGTTGCATGAGCAGTTGTCACAGACCCATCACCCCCAGATGATGTTGTTTATTGTCTCAATGGACAGAACATTTCAGAAGAAGAAGCTCCACTATGTCTATGAACAGCTCAGGCAGAGCATGTTGGAAGAAAAGGTTCTTTTGTGAATGGACATTAGCAAGTTATTAACGTTTTGAGCAACAGGTACACCTATTGAGGTCCTGCATGGCTGCTGGGGATTGCGGTTTGTCTCCCCAGTGGAGAACCAGCTGCGCCTCCTGAAGGCAACCTGGATACAGGGCTATCGCCTCCCCCCACCCGAAGGGGTGGTCCTGGACAGACTGGACTGTATAAAAGGTGAGCACAGCCACCTACTCTTTGTCGACCCATCACCCCACGGAAGAAGATATCTGCCTCAAGAAGACACATCACGGGAATGAGGGGGTGGTGATATCTCAATGCCTTTGTGTTTGTCTCTCTGTCCCTTTCTTTCTGCCCCCCTCTTTTTTCTCTCTCTCAACTCTTTCCTACTCTGTCTTCTGTTTGATCTTTACCTCCAAATAATTGAGCGTTATTTGGTGCTTGCTTAATTAATGTGAGATCTGGTGATAATTGATGAATATGAGTTGGTGCTTGACTCTGAGAAGTCAATCCGTAATATTTTTGCAGTTGCTGAGGCAAATAAAATTGTGTTGTATTGTTCCTTGAGTCATTGTCTGACTCCACATAGGCCATGCTCCTTTTCGGGGAACCACAAAAGACATCTCTTGACGTCCGTTGTGGTGGGGTGAGACATCAATGAAGGGGTCTTTCACTCCCAGTAAGGAATGATATCCTCCAACTTGAGATTACTTTTCAGATACCCCTATCTCTCCTTAAAATCAAGATCCTCCAGAGAGTGAATTACTGGCATGGAAAAAGTTTTAAGTGTTAATATGAGTTGAATTTTCCTGGGGAAGCACCTCTTCCTCATGAATCTCTCTTGAAATGAATCCTTAACTACCTAAGTTTATGCACCCTCCTGTCTTGAGATTTCAGTATTTGTTGTTATTATTATCCATGTATTTCTAATATTTTTCATTAATTTATTCTTTTTTGTGTGTGTTTGCACTAAAACACATATGCTGAATTCAGGCCCCTGTTTTGAACTCTTGAGACACCCAAGAGAGAGTTACAGGCATCTATCAGTCACTCCCAACAGAGTGACAAGCGACTGCTGATAGGTCAGTGTCCGTGCTTTTCTGTGGGGTATAATCCCCTTTAAATCTCAAGGCCCAGGTAATGGCATTTAAATTGAGCCTACTGAGAAGGAATCAAGCAGGTAAAATTTTTTAAAGCCATTACTAATACTTTCTGGTGTTGAAGGAGTAAGAAGATTTAATAAACACATGCATACTTAGTTTGTCAAATATATGTTTTGTTATGTACTGGGATTTTCTTACTGCATGGATATCCATTTAAAATTTCAGTGGACGCTTGTGCTTTTGTAAAATCCCATGAAGTGTGTAGTTGCATCCTACATCAGCTACACACCTCCAGAAGTCTGGCCTCTAGAGGTGAAAGAATCTTGGACAGTGGCCCTATTCTTAATCGTTATTTCCAGTATAATGCAACAAATGTTCTAACCTTGAAAGGAGGCAGGGGAGTAAAACCCTAGGCCTGCCTCCTTATCCTTTTTCCTTCCAGGTTTTATTCTTTTACAGCTGTAGCAGTACAAAGCAGCTACAACTAAGAATATGAATCATTGTTGCTATCGTCATTAACATAATGCCCATGTGTAGATTTATCTGCAGACTTTCAGTTTGATAAACTGTTGGCATGGAAATATTTCCTTGAAGAAATTCCAGTCCAGCTGCTTTTGTTTACAAATCTATCAATGGTTAACACCACAGAATGTATTTTGCCAGTATCTCAATTAATATTACAACTTGTTTAATTGTGAATTAATCATAAAAGAGGAAGACAAAACTAAATAATAAATATTTTGCAGACTTTGGAACCATGCCAGCTTTGCCTGCATTCATTCTGGAAATGTGAGGACTTACACTTGTACATCTCTATTTTGCTGTTCTTTGTTATTATTTATTTGTACAGTTAATTGTGCAAGAAACTTTTTCTGAATAATTATTCCATTGTACTTATTTTGTTTTCAGAGGTTCTTGTGCTTATTCCTTGTTCTACTTCTTGACTTCTGCTAGATCATTCTATGGATTTAATTAAGAGGGTTTTTTAATGCACCAGTCACAGTAACATCTAAACTGACCTGAATACTGAGTATTTGCAGGTTTTAAAAAAACTTTTTTAGATAGAGCATCAAAGCAGCTCTGGAATTTCACTTCTGTTTGGCAGCAGGTTATTGGCTTTGCTTGTTGCTATTTTGACCAGTGATGCAGAGAGTCGTGCTTTGAATTTATTGAATTCTCAGTGGCTTGTATAATCATTTGTTACAACTTAATTACAATTCAGTACAATTTGCATGGATCAGCTCTGGACACAGACTATGAAATTTATTATCCCTAAATTAGGATTGCTAAAAGTCAGATTTCAGCTGCATATTGTAGACCTATCTATAGCCTGTGGACAAAATATACACCTCAAAAGAATCAATCATTTGTTATCAACCCTTGGGTGCCCATTTTAGGATTAGATGAATTGCTTGTGAAGGTGCCTATTTGTCTTTACTAGTCAATGAAGGGGTACATTTTAGCCAACACCTATGGCAGGAGATGAAGTTTGGAGTTGCCTATAAAAGCTGTTGGGAAGCACTTTAGTTTTACTAGACAATTCCACCAAACTAAACCAAACCAATTCAAATCAAACAGAACTTCCAGAATTTCATATCGTTCACATATGTAGCTAATGTCCTTCCAACTTGTCTGTAAGCCCTCTAGTGACACCAGTCAGAAGAACAATATACATACATATTGCTGGGTCCACCACATCTGTATTTGGCAAACAATGATGGTACTCATTATATGCATTGCTGGTTTCTTCATATTGCTAAAGACCATCAAGAATGTTGGCCCGCAGCTGCTGTGCAGAATCTGAAGGGCACAATAGTGGGGGTTGGAATGAAACAGCATCTGACTTTTTTTTAGGTTTCTTTGAAGACTTTGGGACAGTTGGAAGAATTCATGCAAGATTTTTATTTTTTTTTATTGTCTTAATTGCATTTTTTTAAAGTTAAATGTTTTGCATTTTAAAAATAATGCAGTTATAATCATGCACTTTTTTGACATGTTTTTTCACTTTTCCATACAAGAAATGAAAATAATGTTTTACAATGTCTATGATGTAGAAGTAACAGATAACTATGTAGAGTGATCTCCAGTTCACATACTATAAGAGTCTATATTCCACCTGGTAAATTAGTCTTCCAAAAATAAATACCCTGTAGTTGTGGAAATGTGTTTCTAAAATACTCTAGAGGAAAATCTTGTTTTCTCAGCTTAATCCTGTAAATAAAGAAGGCCATGATCTTTCTCTGAGATTAGCAAAGGCACCCTTTTCTGCTTTGGCTATATATAGTTAGTTTAGTCAACCTCTTTCTGAGACTGCTTTCTTAGGTACCTAACTGAGGTACTGAGTCTCATGACAACATGAACTTTTTATTTCTTTATTGTTCTTTCACGTTTGAAGCTATAGAAGCAAGTGGAAGGCTAATGGATTGTCTTCATGGAAAGAGTTTCTATGTATGTCATCAGGAATGAGTAATGACAACAAAATATATTTTTTTTTATTGCAGATGCAACACACAGAATTATAGCTACCTTTGTGTTCAATGTTTTTTTCTCAGTTTCTGTATGCTGTCTATATATATTATAGACAGTCTCTATTACAGTTTCAGTGCATCAAGGAGTGTAGGTTAGATCACATTTAGACTTGGAAGTCATATGGCAGCTTAGAGGCTCTTGAAACTAGGTATCCATCTCCCCCTTGATACTGTTTTAATGGTACCACTCCTCATAAAACTGACCTAGATGGTCACTGGATTAAAATATAATATTTATGCTTTCTATCAAAAATAATGAGCAGCCTTTATTTTAACTACTGTTTATCTGTATATAATCAGATGATGACTGTATAGTCTCTTAATTTTGTTCCTATTTATTTAAGTTAAAGTTCTGAAGGTTTGGTTATTAGCAATAACACTTAGAGATTAACTCTGTTCAGGTACAATATTGATTAACTCTATCATTCATAAAGCCACTAGAAAATATTTAGCTACATGATTCATTGACTTTCCACATAATCAGCCTATGCCTTATATGACTAAACTTGATGGGCTGACAATGTGAATGATAAATTCATTTGGTAGAGTATTTTTGATATATTTTATCTTTCTCTGGTACATTATAAAAAAATGAAACTTTGTCCATAACATTTAGAATATCTGTTGTAAGTAGTTGCCATCTAGTGTCAGCACTCATTTCTATTCATAGATAATGGGGCAATACTTACACTTTGGAAGGCAATACGTTTCTCTAAATTTGTAATGGAGTCATGTAATGTCATGTCCATAATGGGAAGTAAATAACATGCCTTGACATGAATGAACACTTTAGGCAATCGTTAAAATAACTGAGGGTGGTGGAGAGTTAGAAAGATGAAGAGAAAGAGTAGGAGAGCTGCCGCTTCACTCATTGACATCTTCCAACATCCTGGTTTGCTGAATATGTATTGCTCAAGATCTGTAAGTGAATGCATCCAGTGGGACAGGAAATTGTTCTTCTGGCTTTGCAGAAAATGTTAGCTCCTTCAGGGAGATATGTCATAAATACGAATAACGTGAATTCTCATCATCACAACAAATACATTCATCCAGAAAAATACCTTTAAAATAACATTGGGAGTTGGACTTGTGCTGTTGTACTTCCACAAATCCTTCAAATTTGTCCAGTTTACAAATAAATTGAAAGGAGGGGCTCTCTTTTCACTTCAACCAGGTATGTGAGAGCTTAGCAGAGTTTTTGTCAACACACTATTAACAACATTCTGCAATAAGAATTTATTGAACTATTCTGTAAGTGATTTGTGATTTTTAAAAGAAGCTAACTCAGTCTCCTGTACTGATTTTTCGGCAGTACCACAAGCAGGAAACATTTTCTGTTTTTTAAATTACTTTGACAGGAGGGATGACACCTGTGGAAAGCAAAGGTTACATTGGAATAATCCCTTTAAAAGCTTGCTAAGTCCTAAATTTATAGATCCCTATACAGCTGACTTCATGCAAGGGCTTCTCAAATGAGTATATTAATACATTAATTTTATAGTTTTTCATTTGACTGTAAATACTGAAAAGGTGGCAATTCAAGAGTATTTTTTTTCCTGAGCTTTTGGTTTTACCTACTGGACTAATTTATCACACTGCGTCTTCTCTCTTCTTTTTCAAGACAATGAATTGTAATTCTTCACTTTGCTCCAGTCTTGGTTCAAGATCCCAAAGTCTCAGGCATTGGGTAAAGGTGGGCCACTTCAATTCACATTTAAGAAATCATGTTGGCTGTAATTTTCAGATTTCCAAAACTCCTGTCATTATTGGTATCTGGAAAAGTAGACAAATTATTACCTGTGTATGGAAAATCCTCTACAGCTGCCTCTAGAAATTTTGGGATGAATTCTACAGCCAGCTTTATCTACAATTTCTAGCATTAGTATGTGCCCTTCTGAACAAATGAAAATATCAGATAACAAAGGGATTTTTTAGTACTCTTTCACAATCTCCCTTAAGACTTTATTTCCAGTCTTCAGCCCTCTGTCTTCTGTGTGTGAATATAGCTATGTGTGAATACTGCTGATTGCATTGTGAGATTGCAGGCGATTAAAAAAAGAGTGTAGTAGGAAGTGAGATTTACCTTTTGACTTCTATCTTTTCCATCTGCTGTAATACTCACTCTCACACACACAGATGCGCATGCACATGCACTTTCGTTTCCAAGCACAAAGTGATTTTGGTGGTGAAAATGAGTGAAACTGATCTTGCCAAGAGTAATCTCCCTCCACCTCCCTTTCCTTTTCGCAAGCCTGTCTAAACCCTGTGCTGACACTGAAGATGATGCCCACAACTTCCATTCCAAATCCTGATCCAGCAAACTTAGAGCTAAATTCTGTTTCCTTTCAGAGCCCAAGTAATAAAGTTACTCTGGGAAGCAAAGCCATGTTGTGCTGATAGAAGGAAGAAAATTTGTAAGGTTTCTGTTGCTTCTGCAGTATAATTCATCCAAGGAGTAATTTTATGTTCTAGTGCTTGCAGAGGACCAAGAAGCCTTTGGCTAGGAAAAAGTATAATCTATGGGTCAAGCCTCTTTAAGCCGTGTAGTGTTACTGAGCACTGCACTACAGGTTGGATCACTTCTTGTGGGTTGTGATCTCTTCCCGGATCATTCTCTTGTGAGTGCCTGTCACATATGGAGTCTAACTAGCTTTCTCTTTTACTCTTCACTGCACTCATCCTGTCTGTCCCATACCCTGATCCTTGTGCCATTTCAAATTTTTTTTGTAAACTATTCTTCTCCAGATAGTTTCCCTCTATCGTACATTTCTTGTTGCATTATCCAAAAAAAAAAAAAAAACAAAAAAAAAANAAAAAAAACAAACAAAAAAAAATGCTATTTATCTGGTATAAACTGCTGTAGGAAACTCATGATTTATCCCATTTTTAGACTATCTCGCTTCTTCAGAAAACCGACCCTGATCTTTCAAAACATTTCAAACCACTAGGAGCTCAAATATTGTTTTAAAGAAACAAACAAACAAAAAAACCCAAAAAGCAAAAAAAAGTTCTCCAAGTCACTACCTATTTATTTATGATGCAGAACAGATTCGCCATGGAAAACAGTCATGATGTGAAATGTATACATCTTACAAGAAAGCAAGTAAGCCAGCTATGACACAGATCACTAAACATATTTTGGCATTAAGGTGGCTACTTACAAGACATATATATCCCACATATAAGATTAATTTTCTTTCAGTAAATTTTAATTCATTTCATGGATACAGTAATTGCACTATACCCAAACCATGTCAATCAATCATTGCTCTGAATCAATATAATAGGTGTTTTTCAACTATATATAAATAACAATACTCATATATGCCAAACATCTAATAAAAGTACAATTAGTTAAAATAAAGAGCATATTTGTTCTATTGATTTAACTCCTTGTCATGCTCTATAAGGTTACCATATATATGTCTTTCTTTAAATTCGAGCTTGTGTTTAACTTTTTCTTTGCAGTGGAGTTTTCCTTACTTACCCCATTTCCCTTTGCATTCTGCGTTATAGATAAACATGAATAAAATGGATTTATAGTCTAATTTTTTTGAATGTACAAGTGAATAGTTTTACAGGCACAAATTGCAACTGTTCACTTTAAACTGGAAACCAGTAGAAGGAGACCCCCTGGAAAATGCTGTACAAATGGCTGACTGAAAACATTAATTTTCCTTGAAGATTGTGCCTTGTAGAAAGATATACTGTTAGGGGAAAAAAAAAATTAAAGGAAACCATGGTCCATGTAGGTTATCTCAACTATTTCAAAAATTAATTTTTAAGTGTGCCTAATGAAAAATTGATGGTAATTTAATGCAAATAAACATTAAATGTGTGTAATGTGTCACTTTCTGGATTTTTAGTTACCATGCTATTTTATTTTATTCTTTTTAGTGATTTTGTATTTCCCACCCTCTCAAGAGTTGTCTACAGTGAAATTCTTCTCCAACTGATGACTCAACAACTGGCCCATCGAAGTGTGAAGGGAAAACTGAGATGAACCTTCAGTGTTTCCTCTAGTATTTCATATGAAATAAGGAAATTTTGTACAGCTTCAATACAAAATAATGAGTCACAATGTTAATTCAAAGCCAGTCTTAAGTTCATGAACCTTAACAAACCTTTTGATGAACCTCGTTTATGTTTGGCATTTGTAATGAAACACAATACCGTGTTTCACATGGTTTTGGGTTTCATTGCAAACATCTTGAACATAATGACTATTACTATGAAGATATAAAATGCCACAGAGCAAATCTTCACTAGGTGTAAATTGACAACTCTGTACTGAGTTCACTGTCAGCAAACACCCTTTGTGATTTGATCCTTTAATTAATAAGTAATGCTTGTTATTGACCCCAGTTAAAACATACAAAAATGGTACTGTACCCTATCCTTTCAGTGCAGAAATATGCAAGATTTACACAGATGATATTCAGCATTTTAACTTCCATTTGGTCACCTAAAGAAATTAACTTTTTGCCTAGAAAACGGATGTTATTTTAACTGCAATACATATGCTGGCACATTACTCACTGTTATGCATCCAATCGATATTAGCCAGATTAATTCTTTTTGCTTAATCTGTAGCATTTTTCCTGTCAGAACAGCATTAGTTATGCAAAAGTGGTCATACATTGTCAAACTGAGAGACTCATCTCGATTATTCCTGGTTATTTTGAGTATAAGTACAATCCACCCTGACTGTTAGTCTGCCCTTGGGAGCCAAGCAATTTGACTGTTATTATAATGAGGTGTGGCTCATCATAAGGGTGATTATAATGGAGTCTAAGGGAATAGGGAGTCAAGCCTACTGTATATTATCTTTCATTTTTAAAGACTGTACTTAGGAATAATGGTTGAGTATTGTAGCATTTTTGTTCATTGCATGTCTTCAGGGGCTGAGATATCCTCCAATGGACTGTTTTGATACTAATAGGAAAGCACGTTTAGAACAAGAAAATCCCTGTATCTGTTCCTTCAGGCAATTTGTTCAAAGTGTAATTCACATCTGATGAATACTTGGTGACATTGAATGGTCCAGTGAAGATTGGTGCTAATTTTACAGTAATGCTCTCTCCTGCATCTGAGTGGGAAGGTATTTTTCACCAGTTCATGAACATTTAAAAATCACTTGTATCTGTTTGTGATCATAATATTGCTTTCCATCCTGTAATTTCTTACTGAAGTTGCCCTAAAGTAGTTGTAGATCTGAGATGAGATCTTTATAATCTTCTTGCTTTTCTGAAGATTTGATTAAAAATGAAAACCTTAAAGTGTCACCAAAACCACCACACAAATCATAATCTCCTTATTACAGGATGCTAGGGGTTTTCAATTATGCAGTTACATAAAAGCTTTGACAGATGGAAGAACAACCCATATGATACAAAATTAACTTCTGTAGAGGCTTTCAGTGTATCTCCCAAGTGTGCTGATGTTGAACAGGAGTTGCTAACCATATCTAAGAATTGAGCAAAAAAAATTTCCCAGGGTGTGTGTGTAAATATAATTCCAGTGTCCATGTGTATATTTCTATACATTGTTACAAGGATAGACCTGTTCTAACAAAACTAGAGCATAACCTTCTTATTCAAAAAGTTTGGATATATGTACATAAATGTAAAAAAACCGACCCTTTCTATTGACTGGGGAACATAATATTAGTTATTTTCTACTTTACTCTTTTATGAAGTAGTCCAGTGGCCTCAAAAATAAGTAGAAACCTTTTCTACTATTGACACATGTTGTGAATGTGGGCAATTGCCTTTACTTCATGATGATTTTGCTTGAGTTCTTTATCCTTTAAATGTGGATGGTAAAAAACTTGACCTTAATCAGTTTGATCTAAAGACCTAACATTTGGTGACTTGAAGTGTTACAAAAATAATAATAGTAATGGTGAAGGTATGGGAATAAATGATGAAATGTATCTATTTATATACATATTCACTTGTCGAAATACTTACCATCAGTTTAATCTACAGTTTGAAATAAGATGGGTAAAAATTCTGCAGATCAAAACCAAAAGCTCTGTTGATAGTTGTGTGTTTAGTTGTGCTAAATTTTACACTCTCTGTGTCACTGACTGCCATTAAAAGATTGTAATTTAATTGCAATTACTAGGCAATGGCATATATATCGTAACTTTCTTTCTGCAGAAGTNGCAAGACTTTTCTTTTTTTGTAAACTGAAAAAAATCCAACCTTACTTAAGCTTCTTATTATTCCAGTTTCTTATTATTTTTTTCAAATGATTAATTGTTCTGCTAGAAAATACATTTAAAGATGTAATATTTGGAGAGGCTCACTGCTGGGCAATAAATAAATGCCTCCAAATTACACTTCTTCTCTCCTGAAAGCTGTGGAAGTTTCAGTAAAATCACAAACTGTCTTGCGAGAAGGCCTACTTCTCAGTCTTTGAGTGCCTGATATGATGGGAGATCTTGCAAATATGTTTGATCCACATTGTGTTCAAAGCACAAAATAGCACCAGACAGCCCATTTCTAAAGCTAGAAAAGTTCTTCTCTGGCATGTGCAGTGTTCTGTTGCCATATGCTAATATCCTGTCATTTCTCTGAGCATCTTTCTGCATGAATGCTCTACCACAGCTCCCATGACGTGCCTCTATGTGAACTGTAAACACACTTTTAAAGTCTTGGAAAGCTTAAAAGGGCTTGATGACTGGTGCTCCCTAGGAATATTGCAAGACCTTCTAATTTAACCAGTGTGCTCAAAAGGGACAATGTATTTCACTGTAATACTACATAATGTTGAACAGAGTGACAACATAGACCTCCATGAATTGTGGCAGAATGTAATGACTTCTGACTACTGCCTGGATGTTTAAAGTGTAGCTGTACCTGAAACAAACAAACAAACACCAAAAAAAAAAACCCCTGCAAAAAACCCCACCAAAATAACAAAAAACTCCATAGGATAATTTCCCAGGATAATTTCCCTTACTTTTCAAGGAAAGAATGATTAGACATCTTTCTGAACATGATTAGAACAGGTAAGCAGGATTTAATTTTGAGAACATTAAAAGTTCNTCTCTGACTTCCAATCCTTTTAGCCACCTCTGCCCCTACCTTCTCTCCCTTCTGAGCCTTAAGTGCTGTGCTCCCTTGCTGGCCATTGTGTTGAACACAAAGATGAAATGACCAGGGTGTGTGTGTAAATATAATTCCAGTGTCCATGTGTATATTTCTATACATTGTTACAAGGATAGACCTGTTCTAACAAAACTAGAGCATAACCTTCTTATTCAAAAAGTTTGGATATATGTACATAAATGTAAAAAAACCGACCCTTTCTATTGACTGGGGAACATAATATTAGTTATTTTCTACTTTACTCTTTTATGAAGTAGTCCAGTGGCCTCAAAAATAAGTAGAAACCTTTTCTACTATTGACACATGTTGTGAATGTGGGCAATTGCCTTTACTTCATGATGATTTTGCTTGAGTTCTTTATCCTTTAAATGTGGATGGTAAAAAACTTGACCTTAATCAGTTTGATCTAAAGACCTAACATTTGGTGACTTGAAGTGTTACAAAAATAATAATAGTAATGGTGAAGGTATGGGAATAAATGATGAAATGTATCTATTTATATACATATTCACTTGTCGAAATACTTACCATCAGTTTAATCTACAGTTTGAAATAAGATGGGTAAAAATTCTGCAGATCAAAACCAAAAGCTCTGTTGATAGTTGTGTGTTTAGTTGTGCTAAATTTTACACTCTCTGTGTCACTGACTGCCATTAAAAGATTGTAATTTAATTGCAATTACTAGGCAATGGCATATATATCGTAACTTTCTTTCTGCAGAAGTTTCTGTGAAGTGTTGGCATA
The DNA here is from genome assembly GCA_013400615.1 of Syrrhaptes paradoxus. Taxonomy (NCBI): domain Eukaryota; kingdom Metazoa; phylum Chordata; class Aves; order Pterocliformes; family Pteroclidae; genus Syrrhaptes; species Syrrhaptes paradoxus. Next base: position 20,419 of record VZTO01017885.1, read on the forward strand.
GGATGAGAAGTGTACTGAGCATTTTTTGCATAGCAGATACTTTAGAGAAGCTTTGTTTAATGACAAGAATTGAGAGTTGTTAGGATAGAAACTATGTTGTCATTCTTTGTCAAAAAGCACGTTTCACTGGTGCCTACTTTTTGTCTCTGATTCAGATAGAAAGAACATAAAATAATACCAGGGAACAAATATGGCTCATAAAACTACCTCTGTAAAAGTAAGACTGTTGGATGCAGTACTGTAATGTAGAAATCCTCATACTCAGAACTGCCTCCAGTTTCAGAGATTATCAAGGAAATAAATGCTTGTAACGTTAATTATGTTCTGAGTAGTTTTGTATCTTGAACATTTGATGTTATTGCAAGACTTTTCTTTTTTGTAAACTGAAAAAAATCCAACCTTACTTAAGCTTACTCCTCCAGTTTCTTATTATTTTTTTCAAATGATTAATTGTTCTGCTAGAAAATACATTTAAAGATGTAATATTTGGAGAGGCTCACTGCTGGGCAATAAATAAATGCCTCCAAATTACACTTCTTCTCTCCTGAAAGCTGTGGAAGTTTCAGTAAAATCACAAACTGTCTTGCGAGAAGGCCTACTTCTCAGTCTTTGAGTGCCTGATATGATGGGAGATCTTGCAAATATGTTTGATCCACATTGTGTTCAAAGCACAAAATAGCACCAGACAGCCCATTTCTAAAGCTAGAAAAGTTCTTCTCTGGCATGTGCAGTGTTCTGTTGCCATATGCTAATATCCTGTCATTTCTCTGAGCATCTTTCTGCATGAATGCTCTACCACAGCTCCCATGACGTGCCTCTATGTGAACTGTAAACACACTTTTAAAGTCTTGGAAAGCTTAAAAGGGCTTGATGACTGGTGCTCCCTAGGAATATTGCAAGACCTTCTAATTTAACCAGTGTGCTCAAAAGGGACAATGTATTTCACTGTAATACTACATAATGTTGAACAGAGTGACAACATAGACCTCCATGAATTGTGGCAGAATGTAATGACTTCTGACTACTGCCTGGATGTTTAAAGTGTAGCTGTACCTGAAACAAACAAACAAACACCAAAAAAAAAAACCCCTGCAAAAAACCCCACCAAAATAACAAAAAACTCCATAGGATAATTTCCCAGGATAATTTCCCTTACTTTTCAAGGAAAGAATGATTAGACATCTTTCTGAACATGATTAGAACAGGTAAGCAGGATTTAATTTTGAGAACATTAAAAGTTCTTAGCTTTAGTGGCTGCTATAATGGTTCTGACACTGCCAAAGTAAAGTATTTGGGCAGGATGAATAGCTGGATAATAATTATCTGGCCAAACCTGTTTGGTTTGGGTTTTGTGGTTTTTTTCCTCCACTTCAGAGGACTTGAGAGAACCATCCTTTTCCAATGCTTTCGGTATTCCAGTGGCACTTAATATGCAGAAATCTTTATCAAATTATAAGTTTTTGAGTAGCTGCTGTGGGAAGAAAAGTCTTGCATTCAGTTGTATGAATGGAATTTAGAATAGAACACAATAGAACACAATAGAACACAACAGAATAATTAAGTTGGAAGGGACCTACAACGATTATCTAGTCCAGTTGCCTGACCACTTCAGCATTGACCAAAAGTTAAAACATGTTATTAAGGGCATTGTCCAAATGCCTCTCAACCACTGACAGGCTTGGGGCATCGACCACCTCTCTAGGAAAACTGTTCCAGTGTTTTACCACCCTCTTAGTAAATAAATCCTTCCTAACGTCCAGTCTAGACCTCCCTTAACGCAGCTTTGTACAATTCCCATGTGTTCTGTCACTGGATACCAGGGAGAAGAGCTTAGCACCTCCCTCTCCATGTCCCCACCTCAGGAAGCTGTAAAGAGCAATGAGGTCACACCTCAGCCTAATTTTCTCTAAACTAGACAAACCAAAATTCCTTGACAGCTCCTTATAGGACATTCGTTCCAACCCTTTCACCAGTTTTGTTGCCCTCCTCTGGATGCATTCAAGGACCTTCATATCCTTCTTAAATTGTGGGGCCCAGAACTGCACACAGTGCTCAAGGCAAGGCCGCACCAATGCTAAACACAGCAGAATAATCACCTCTTGTGACGAGCTGGTTATAGTGTATTTGATGCACCCCAGGATGCAGTTTGCCTTCTTGGCTGCCAGGGCACACTGCTGACTCATACCAGCACCCCAGATCCATTTTTGCAGGGCTGCTCTCCAGCTACTGCTCTCCAGGTCTATATTTATATCTGGCATTACTCTGTCCCAGGTTTTTTCACCCCTGTTTATATTGTTTTTCTAGCTAGGCCAAGTCATGTCAGTTATGTGGAGTAATGGGCTTTTCAACACAGTAAACAATTGCAGAATCAAATCCTGTGCCTCTAAGCCAAAAGTGAAGACCATAATTCTTTGGGATAAAAAAAAAAGATGTTCTTGAAAACATTTGGAAATGTATGATAACTTTATATAAAGTACTGTATCATGCTTCATAGTAGGTCTGCAAAAGAGCTACAGTATGAAGTTATATTTTTCCCATAACTGACATACATAAATAGAACAATTAAAACCAATAAAAAAAATCCTTTCTCATTTACTTTCCTTATAGCTCTGAACTTAAACAAAAGGTCTGGTGATTCCTTATGATGGTTTTTCTTGGATTTATTTCTCAATAATGACACTTTTCGGAGCAATTCTATAGGGAATGAGATTGATCACCCATCACTGCTGCTGATGTGCTGTTTAACCAAGCTGCCGTCAGACAGGGTATCAGACTAACAGTGTGTGTCATGCAGCTTACTCTCCTGTGCACCTAACAGTAATGATAATTCTCTTAGTCTATTAGACAGCACAAGGACCTGTTAAACAAAGTACTGGAGTGTTACACTTTATGTGACCCAAAAAAAGAAACCAAATCCTGCTAGATGGGCTAAGCAGTGACATAAACTGAAGTCGTAGGTCATGGAGCAAGACGTCTAGTGCTTCATGCCTTAATAGGACCCTGACATAGACACAGGATTTCTAAAGCTCATACAGACAGGATTTCTAGAGCTGAAGCTTTCTTTAATAGTAGTAGATACACTCTAAAAAGGGGTGACTATAATTAGTTCTTTTTGGGCAGTGAAGAAGGCTTGTTCCAAAGTCATTTCAGCTTACATTTTTTTTTTCAAATAAATATGACAAAAAAAGAATTTAAAGGAATAAACAATATTTATATTTTTAATTACTGTTAAATGTCATGTACCTGGTGTTTCAATGTTGCAAACTGTATCAACATGATTAAAAAAGTTATGATTAACAGATAAAGTTTATGATGCAAGGCTCCAGACCTATGAATTTTTAAGGACAGGACCTCAAGGGATGTGCACAGATCAATGAAGATGTACATAACCTGATGATTGACATTTATGGTCTTTTTTTAACTTGTATGCATAATTCCTGCTACTGACTTCAGTGGAAATAGTCACATTCCCTCCTTTCATGCTTTTAGTTTTCTCTCCTTTCATGCAATTAGTTTTTGGAAGATCAAAGCTTAAACTCGTCCTGGTTCTTCTACCTTGAGTTGTTGAAGACTGGTGTTTTGTGGGTTGTTTTGTTTGTTTGTTTGTTCGTTTATTTGTTTTTTTCTTTCTGGGTGGATCAGTCAAAGGATCTAGCTAGGAGTATTCAAGGAATAGTTAGAAGGCTTTTGCCCCAAATTAGTACTGCTGAGTGCATTGCAGATACTCCCAGATATTGTAAAATCCTCTCAGACTTGCAGAAATGCCTGCCCCAATTCGTACTGTAGCTGCACCATCTAGGAACTCCATATTCCAGCTAAAACTTCCCATAGGGCTCCAAAGGTGGCCTTCTCCCTTTTTTTTGTTCCCCAGCTCCATGTTCCTGAGTAATCACCCAGAAGCATACAAACAAGTACTAAATATATTTAAAATTCCTGCATTTCATTCCAGACCTTTTTGTATGGGATCCATCTGACCAGTTTTTTGATATCTGCAATATGTGTAGGCCAGTGATGGTCTGAGACACTTACTAAACACTGTCTTGTGTCTCCCAGTAAGTCTCCATCTGTATCCATGCTATGCCCCCTTTTTTTACCACAAGCACACAGAGCAGTAAAAGCTCTTTCAATGGACAGTCTCTAGCACACTAGGACTTGTAGGGCCTGTGAAAGTAATCAAGCTGGCAGCAATAATGAAATGACAACAATAGTAATACTATTATATATAACAATGCAAGTAAACAAGTAAATACTTGAGTGGGAAAATAATTTTGAAGATACTGTTTTCTATGTGCATTGTCTACTAAGAATTCCCACAGTTACAACAGAATTAGGAAGCTGCAAATAGCAAGTTAAACTGTCGTCCTAAAAATTGGGCAATGCTCTCTGCTGCATTAGGAGGTTGTAAATTTATATTCTAACTGGAGCAATCATCAGAATAATCATCAGAGCCCTGTGGGCACCACCAGACCTGACTGTCCTTTCCAAGCCCTTTCAGGGCTCTCCCCATGGCCGTGGGCCCCGCTGAGTTGGGTATGGACCCAAGTCCCAGACCAACCTCGATGCAACCCCATCACCATGGAGGTGTTTGATGCCTGGGTCTGGGGCTGCCCTAGTGCCCCATGATTGCCCTGTTCCTATCAAGGAAACCCCCAGCTCCCAACACCAGCAGAACCCTGATGATCTTGGTTGCAGTACTAAGTGTTATATCTGGCCCTTCAATTCAAGGCTATGTAAAATCATCTCAAGTTATTTGATCATTCTTATGCATGAGGAAGGATAAGATATTTTCTTCTTGCTGATAAAAAAGGTCATAATTTCAGACAATGTCAATAGGGGAGTCAGGAAGAAAAGGCACATCTACTGACTCTTACACCTTCATTGCAGACAGCACAACTTTACTTATTTCTTTCTCAGGTAAGAAAATATTAAAATTGCTGATCGTTATGATACAGCTGAATTTTGTTTCTTTGGTAACTAAGCCTAAAATAAAAGTATAAGCAAACAAAGTGTTCATCTCTCTGCAAGTCTGAAAATTAGACCCTGATCAAGGTAGTGTAGTGGCGATGGTTTTCATATTTTAAAGAAATGCTTTTCCTCGTGGCTGGGTCTCCTATGTACAGCAGAGTCCATAGATTTTTATGAAAACACTTGTCTGAATAGAGATGTCTAATGTCATTCTGGATGTCCAAAGGTTTTTGAGATCTCAGCACAGGGTTGGCAGATACAACAGGTAAACCACAGGAGACTTGTGCCCTTCTGCAGTGGCAGCTGGAGGTCAGGAAAAGAAAACCCAAGGGTATTTTACCTCACACTAGAGTACTGTCTTTAGGCAAGTTAATTTTTATTTAACAAAAAAAAAGTTTTAGTTAATGAGTCCTCCTGTCAATTGAAATCAAAATACTGATTTTTACTTATTTGTTCTTTTTGTCTTGTTTATTTGAATACTGTCTTGAATATTGTATATTTTGTCTTTCTTTTTTTCCTGGAAATTACAGAGGGTTCGTGCTAACTGACCAGCCAACTTAATTGTCCAGGTATTACTGACAGAGGAGACAGGTCCCCTCAATCAACAGTTTATTGCACTAAAGGACACTTTTTCTGTTTACTATAGGAGTGAAAGAATCAAACAGAATATTTTTGGATGCCTAATACTGGCTGGTGTATAAGCCCTCAGAAATTCAATCCAGTTAAATTGCCAAGAAACCCTCTGACAGTTTGAGGATATTTTAGTACAAAACCACTTGGTACAAAGACAGGAGCTTGCACTTGTAACACATATGTTATTTGCCTAATTACCCCTACTGCTTCAGCTGAACTTTATCAATTTTCAGGAAAGTATCAGTGATGTTACACACTCAGAGAGAGTCTGAACTGAAATCCTGTGATTTTTACGTTCCTGAAATATTGTCAATAAAAGATAGATGAAGGAACTGAAAATCTCAATTCTGCTGGATGGAGTCAAGTTTAATAACAGCCGATGTATATTTTCATCAAGAATCAATTTCAATATTGAATGTTAACCTTTTTCGCTACAGTAAGTGTTTTCATTTTGTTACTTCTAGAAAGTGCATTCATAATCTTATCTCCCGGTGAAAGAAAGGCATAGAACCTAGAAAGTGGATTGTGATCTAGAATTAATATTGCCATTTGTTCAAGACGCAATGTTTGAATTTTTGAAGCAGACTAGCAATATAAACAAATGAGCATTAAAGCTTATAAGTTAATAATACATTATTAAGTAGACAGTTGAGGAACTTTAAGAAGTTCTCCCTGCCTAAGCTGGAAATTACCACTCGTTATGGCCCTAATTCTCTACACCAGTCCCTTTTGGACCACGAGTACTAGCACAATCAAATATTTCATTTCAGTACATTCCAGATATGATGTACTAGGAGAGAACTTAGTTTCATTAATCCTGTAAAAAGAAAAAAAACACATATTCTTATGCACATAAATAATTTCATTATCTGCTAGATGATAAGTCACATTGTTTTCTAACTTGCATGGACACTTTCAGAGCTGCAAAAAATGGCACTGCTCTTAGTCAGGAGTTATTAGCATTCATGTTGCAAATTAAGAAAGTTCCTTCTGTTTTTTTTTTCTATTTTTTTCTTCACTTTTTTTATTCGTTAAACTGATATACCTCTCTGTAAAATGAAAACATGTCCGTTTACAATTTTCTTACCTTTTTGTGTGTGTTGTTCTATTCTCAGGTTCTGAGAATTTTCTTGGTAAGTTTGTTCTTCCACCAGCTGTAAACAGCTCTGTTCCAAAGGGGTCTGTGCTAAGATTCCCTCAATACATAGTTCTCTATTTCTGAAATATTTGTAAAAATCTATGGAAAACAGAGTAATGTCATTTCAGCAGTGTATCATCCTGAATCAGAAACTAAAGCATGCAAACCAAAATTGATTTGTAACAGGTACCTTATTAGAAGCAAACATCAAGAAAACTAGAATCAATGTTGAAACAAAAATTTGTCTTGTAAGCAATCCTGAGTGAAATGTGTTGACACAGCATCACATTCTGTAGCCCCATTTTTGCATGCTTTTCAAAGCACAGCCATCTCGATCTGGGAGAGATGAATAATTGACTGATCACTGCATAATTCAACGCACTGTTGTAAAAATTCAAGGTCTGGCAAATTTGAAGCTTTTCTTCTTTATTGAGACTGAGGTTAAAGTTTCAATCAACCTTGAAGAAACATTTAAATAACACAAAGATGCATGATTTATTAAAGGGCATTTTATTCTTCCTTATATTCCCTCCTTCTTCATTAAGCTTCCTTACATAATATTTATGTGAAGTTTATGAGGTGTACCTCATAAGTTGACCAAAGATTACCTTAAAAGATAACACTAAAGGTCATATTGTTTTTCAAATGAAAAGAAAAAGCCAAAAACAAGGAGGAAAAAGGATTTAAAAATACAAATTATATTCACCCATATCTTTAATAAAATATCAGTGTCTTTAAGTACTCAAATTTTTCCATTTCCATTTAAGAAAATAAATTTCTCTAATAATTAACACTAACAGTTACTTTCCACACATCTCATAATGGATGCATGCAATGTTCAGTAATTAATGTCCTTTAGGATTTATAAAATTTCCTAGTTAAACTTCCTGCCATTGTCACTTAAAAAAACAACAATCTGCTGTTTGAGGAATGTATTTTCAAAAGAAAAGATTAAGTTCAAACATTTAAATTCTCATTGTCCAAAGTTATAGTTGCTCCTTTACAATGTTGCCCCAAAAACTGACTCGAGACCAATTCTTCTCTGTTAATTTTCAACATTTTACAGGTCATTGCTGAACTCAAAGTACTATGGACTGCTTTTTCATTATTTCTTCTTTAACATTTATGTAGAGTTCTAAATTTGCATCGTACCATTTAAGACCCAAAACACTTTCTAAAGGCTTGTCCACAAAAGAAGATGAGTGTGTTGTAAACAAGGATGTAAATTTGAAGGGAACTGGGTACTCCATGCTTGCTCCTTGTTTAAGTACACCCACCATGAGCTGTCGGTGACTTTATGGGAGATAATTATTTAATTTATATGATTAAAAGTCTTATTGTGAAAGTTACTGCTAAATAATTTGTGTGCTGTGAATTTATGCAGTTTCCTATGGAAAAAAAACATCCCTGTATGGACAGATCTTACAATCCTACTTCTGAATAGACCCATATGTATGTGTGAGTAGCATTACTGAGTAATTCAAATACATTGAAATGATGAATATCTGTAAAATTTCTCCTCTGTATTACAAATGCAAAGCCCAGACTGAATAAATAAGCAGATATTAGCAAGCTCAACATTGGGAAGGGGAGGGTAGTCACTGGAACAAGGACAGCTTCACAAAGTTTTCTGCTCTGGGGTTGATTAAGAGATCTCTTAATTATGAGAGAACTAACTTAGATCACACAAGGAAACTGTGCAATAAAAATCTGTCAAAAAAAAAAGGAAAAAAGAAAAAAATATTTTGAAGGAGGAGAATGAAGATATTTGAAATAAAGAGAAATCTTCCAAAGCGCAGGTACAGCATGAAAGAGACTTGAGTGAGTGTTTATTATAACCATCATGCTTAACATAAATTTATTACTAATTTAGGGAAAATTTGAAGGATAAACCACCTTGGAGCCAGATGAAAACAGCTGAAAAAAAAATGGTGATATAACAAGGACCAGAGAGGAATAAGCAGAAGAAAACATCTTGATTTGAAATCAGTTCCATGAAAGGGAGGCTCAGGAAAATGAACTCAATTGGGGAAAAAAATGGAAGAAAAGAAAAAGGCATTCTAGCAAAACACTGCTAAAAAGAGTTATTTCAGGTACAAAACGTAGGTAAGAATCATAAAAACAAGATATTTTGATTATTCTGCTTTTAGTTACGCATTAGGAGCTTGTTGAAACAAAATCCTAATCCTTCTTCCAAATGAAGGTTTTACATTATAAAAGACTTTATAATTTTTATTTTTGAGTGCAACATCTGTTCTGTAAATAGTTCAGGTTATTGGTGTGTTCTGGTCATATTTCTTGTGTTACTTTTAATTAATATTTGACAAACACAAAACCTTTTAAAATTTTCATCAACCCAACATTAAAATATTAGATTCTGTAAAAGCAAGGCAAGCCAACAAAGGCCATTTTCTTACACTGACTGTCCCAGGAGAATAAAACTCAGTTAGAAAGAATTCAAAAAGATTGTTTCTTGCAATTTCGGTAGTATTATACTTCGTGCTTTCATTGTGACCCAGATACCATTTGCTGAGTTTAAGCATACAGGGAATGATTTTATATCATGCAAATGCTGTAATTAAATTGACATGCACATGTATTTACCTGCACATAACTCTGTAAATAGAAATGTAAGTGAACTCCAAACTCCATACTCAATAGTATATATTTGCATCAACTCCATAGGACGTTTTCTTGAGAAAAAAAGCGATCAGATCAGTTTTTTGTTCCTATTAAGAATAACTGTGAATCCTAGTAAATAAATCTTTGAGTGTTAGTTGAGTAAATTGGATGAAAACACGTCTTTCATGACTCACCGATTGCAGAACTTGACAATGTTAACTTTCAAAAGCAACAGAAAGCATTTGGAAGAATATTCTTTAATAGATTTAGATAGGATTACATCTAATGAATTAATATGCACTGCATGTTCATAACAAAATCACATTGGATATATGTATAATTAGGGGTCCATTATATGATGTACAAATTAAAACTTGGTATTGCATTGGTGGCTTTCCATTGATCACTGACACATTCCGGTCTGAAAGTAATCCTTTTCAAAGGATAAAAAAGCCCCACACATGCCATAGAATCAAAAGAAATGAAATGAAAAGAAAAAGAGAAGAGAAGAGAAGAAAGGAGAGGAGAGGAGAGGAGAGGAGAGGAGAGGAGA
>VZTO01017885.1:41593-54912 GCA_013400615.1 Syrrhaptes paradoxus
GAGGGGAAGGGAAGGGAAGGGAAGGGAAGGGAAGGGAAGGGAAGGGAAGGGAAGGGAAGGGAAGGGAAGGGAAGGGAAGGGAAGGGAAGAGAAGGGAAAGGAGGGGAGGGGAGGGGAGGGGAGGGGAAAGTTGTGGAAAATACGTCACTAAGTAAAACAGTATTGCCACACAGGGTTGTTATAAATATGAAGCTCTGAAATCCAAGGGGTAAATATGACAGCCAATTGTAGACAAGTGCGTTTGCTACTTTCAAACGGATTGGATTCAAATGGGTATGACAACAGCAAATGACCCAAATGACCCTTCTTTTTTTTTTGAGAATAGCCGTGAAAACAAGAATCTAAAGTCTCTTTAGTCATTGAAATTTATAAATCATTAAATGGAATACACAAACAAGAATAAATTTATAAATTATACTTTCATTGAAAGTGTCTTCAGATCAAATAATAACCAGTATCATACACAGCCATCCCAGCTTCTGATTCTGTTCATACAGACTATATAAAGGTTAACCTGTGGACTGTAAACTATTTTCTAATTATCTGAATACATAAATCAATAAGCCCTCAAGGGTATAAATGATGGTAGAAGAACATTGCAGATGACAAAGGAGGAACCAAGAGCAACATAATGATTAAAAGGCCTAACAGCATCTTAGGGTGAACAAAGGGAAGCATAATACTGGCCTGATCACAGTTATTTTTTTCGCCAAAGCAGAAGGTTTGAGTGTGCAAAAGAGTAAGCAGCTAAGTAGTCTTAGAAACTACCAAACACATTTCTTTTATACCACATGAAGGTCTTGTAAATCAGGTTATATACCATCTCTGTGACATGTATGAACAGAATGCATGGGAAGACAGAAAAAAACCTGTCCTTGGGCTAGATAGTTTTGACCCCTTTTCCATCTCTAAATAAAAAACAGTTTGTAGTTGGCTTGTGGGAAACAATCACTCTCTATACTATCTCATGAAAGTAAATGCTACAGATGGAAATTTTTTTTGAGACTGAAATATCTAAGTATATTTAATGTCTATTGGTTAATGGAGGTCTAGGCCCAGTTCATATACCCAATACGAGCATCTACAAATGCCTTTTGGGGCCGCTTAGCTTGTTCCTCCTGGATTCCAGTCACTGTGTTTTACCTGCCATCTTACATACATGTCTTCAATACCCAGAGCATTTCAGATGCTGCAAGTTGTCCTAGTGTGGGTAACTGGAACCACACACGTTAGTGGTGCCTTTTGGAAAAGCAGCATGGTGTTTCATAAGGAATGTGAACTAGGTATTTAGAGTTGTGAAAACTGGTTTCGTAAAGGTATCCAGTGGCTATCATTCTATATTAAATTATATCTCTCTCTGAGTTATTCCTACACATCTTATAAAATACCCAAAGTACACTGATATTTGATAGCACTCTTCCAGTGAGTTTGGGAAAACCTGTGGTTGTACCATTCAAAGGAAAGTGGGAGATATGTTATGAGAAGAACAGGAATACAATGCAACAGTAGCTAAAAATGGAGATGGCAGACCATACTGAGTCAAGATTCATATCGAATAGAAGACTCCTCAGTTTTTTTAAAGATATAACTTTTACTAAAAACTTCAAATGATGTATGTAAATTATAGTCAACATGGTTAAATTGTTTACTCAAGGCTACAAATTAATCAATCATAAATATTTGTTACGTGAGTAAGCCATCAGGGTTTAAGGGGTGAATTTAGGGGCCTTCTGCCTGAAAGCAAGACTAATTCTGTTATTGTATTGCATGGTGTTTTATCACATTTTTATCAACGGGAATCTGTTTTAAAATGCATACACCGAATGAAATCAGTATGAATATTACTCCTTATCAACAGCTAAATACCAAATATCAACCGATTTTCTTACTGTTTTTTTTCAGTATTCATAATCTCTTAAGTAAAAAGCATCTGATATTAAGTTTGTAGAAAACTTATCAAAACAACACAGGAAAAAACATTTAATAGATTGCAAAAAGATGCACTTTCCACAAAATACTTATTCCCTTCTTTTTGATAACAAGATCCTTAGTGACATCTAAATAACCCCTAACTCCAGAGTTTTTCATCCCTCTATCATATAGTGAACCTGATTTGCATTGTAGATTACATCTTTTGGGAGTCAGACAATTCATTTTTGACAACCAGCTTTGAGAAGTTGTAATTTTTTTGTTAAGAGATCCAAGTAAATAGAAGTGTGGAACACAACCTTTAAGAATTTTTTCTGCTCTCTCAGGCCTAAACTACTGCATACAATGAGAGATAGCCTTTTAGCTGTTAGCTGCTCAGTTTTAAATGGTTTGTTGATCTGGACAAAGAATGCTGAATATTCTGAGATGCCAAGGCTGCCTCCAAGTAACAATGAGCACAAACTAAGGAATGTAGCTAAGGAATACATTGCCCTCTTCCTATATAAATCTTCAGCTAAAGGAATAACTTTGCAGGACAAAAAGGAAGCCTTTGATTGGATGTTTTTTTCTTGCAACACTGAGGGAAAGCATTGACCAGAGGAGTGGAGTAGCTGAAATAATCGGGAAGAATTGTATAAGAGAATAAAAGATTAGCTTGCTGCATGTGGGACATTATATAACACACATTCCCACATCTAGGAAAATTAATATACTTGTAAGAATCACAAAAAATTATTAGCAGTAATAAAAAAAAAGATTGTACAGGTAAAGTTGTTGGCCAAATATCAAACAAATAATTTAAAAAATGAAAATGAAGATCCGGCATATGCAGCTGTGACCACTGTATAGTAAGGAGATAAGCTACTTTCTCTGGAGTGTTAGAAAATTTAAATGAAACTCAGAGTCTAATGGCTGTGCACCCTTGTGCACCCAAGGAGGCATTCCTCTGTCTCTTTGGTGCATGAGGTTCACCAGACACACCTGCCAGGAGGCACAGAATATAAAGTATTCTCTTACCAAAAGAATAGGAAATGCCTTTTTAAAGGCTGAGGAGATTCCTCACCTGGGCCTGACCTGCTGCACTGGGAAGGGGCAGCAGATGTCCTGGACATCCTACACCATCATTTTGGTGCTGGACAGATAGAATAGATGGCATCACAAACAGACATTAGATACCTCTCTTTGGGCAACTGAATCCTGGCTAGATAGTCACACCATGTATTTTTCTCCAAGACTTAACAGGTGTCATTGAGAAACAGTCTTCCCATCTCAGAGGGCTAAAGTTAGGGAGTGGAAACATCACTCCATATTCCTTAACTCCTGTTCAGAAAGCAATGCTGGAAACCACTTGCATGTCCGAAGAAGAACAGAAGGATGTTCTAAAGACCACAGAAGTTACCAAGATTAGCATTTATAATGCTATTTACCCTTGGCTTCCTTTAGAGTAAGTTCATAATAAAACTGTACATTTATGTTCAGGTCACATACAAATGTGAAAAATACCATGGAATCACAGGAACATGGCAATAGCCTCTCTAATCAGGATTCCACAGATGTTTTTAAAAAATCTTCTGGTACTAACTGGTAGGGGTTAGGTATCCTGGATACTATTTTATAGGGATTTTTAAAAGTATAGAATAATTATACATTGTAACTTTTTTTTTTTCTGAAATACCCAAAAGTTTCACTTTGGATATTCCTTTTCCTTTAATTATTATTAATCTAGCTGTTATGATAAGAGCTTTTGTCAGTCAGGATCAGGTACCTGTTGCTCTAGGGGCTGAAAACACTGAGAGTAAAGTTTACACAGTCTAGCTACAAGCAATTGACCTGACACATTTCTGCTCAGACACCATAACTGTCAGTAAAATGAGTGTTTCAGCTGCAAATGGTAGCCTCAGGTATGTTGTTAGAAACTTTACCATTGCATTAAAGATTTGGGATCCATTAGGTAATGAATGGATTACATTGAGCAACTAGAGAAGATTAATTGGTTATTGTTTGTAAATGTCTTTTCAGATACTAAGTCTCATGTAAGTGCTCTGTATTACCATTACTAATGGACTATTTTTATCTGTAGTGGGTATCTCCCTTCACCATTGTTCATATACATAAAGGGAAACTATAATACTTTCCTTCAGACAAGCATTCAGAATTTCAAAAGAATTTACTTTTAAGCCTGAATAGTCTGATTAATGTTTATCAAGAATGAGGTGATATGTGGCTGTAAAGAAAGGAAATAATATGTACAAAAATGTATTTTAAATATTTAAAGAGAGATCTCAGTGGATGATATGCTAACAGGAAATTTTCAGGTATGACCTGACAATTTAGAAAACAAGAGGTCTTAAAAATCCAGCCATAAGTTTCTGTCGTATCTTCTCTATCTTCCTTAATCCTTCTAGAAATATATCCTTTCCTGACTAATATTTTACAGGATATTATCATAGTGCCACTGCTTAAAAGATTTAAAGAATCTTTGTTTGAGAAAGAATAAGGAAAGGATTCACAATTATAACAAAATGATCAGAAATCTCAGGTTTAAGAAAAATGTCTTTTAGTATGGCTACAATACTTCCTCTTCCATGAACAATAGAATAACATCTCTATTATTGAACTTAATTTCTGAAGATATTGGGCCAGACATTCAAGAATTCAAGTACTTGAAGGTGCAAACTGGTATCAGGTATGTGAAGGTGCCAACTGGTATGTACAGAAGAAACTAACAAGAAAAGCTATTAGCAAACCGATTTCTGAATATATTTTCATCCTTAGTGTCATGTGTCTAATGTAAGTCTCTACACTATTCTCATTCCCGTGAGACTACATAGATTCTTATATTCTCTGATAAGTAATTCCTAGAAAAATCCCAAAGTATGACTCCTGTGACATGGAATAATATTATTGATGTGTTCTATGTAAACAACAACATCATTTAGAAACATGCAAAAACATTACCCATATCTAGAAAGGAAATTAGTATAAAGGATACATAGTGGTGCTGATGAAAGTACCTATGGCTAATATATGGATATGGTACACTGCATGTGTGCTTTGCCTCTCTTGCCATGTTAGCAATGTATATCATAATCTTAGGTTCTGTTCTGTGCTAATATGTCTGTAAGTCTTTGAGACTACAGCAGACTCACACCTGTCCAACTAAGTACAAAGTCTGGAGGTCTGTTTGCATCCTCTTCTACAGCATACTTAAGAGAGAAGACATGAATCCCCATTTAAGATATAACACACAAATTATTTTCTCCTATCTAGCAGAAAGAAAACAAAACAAAACAAAAATCTAGATTCCTATCAGTGTTATCTCAGCATTGTTTTGGAGTATTCATTATATACTTTTCAGCCTCTTTCAAAATCGGAGAGCTAGCAGAGCAGCCATGTCACACTTAGCTAAACCCCAAGCATCTCTAATGACTTCAGTAGGTTCTGGCCATTCTAGCAGTGAAATGTATGGAACAGATTTGTTCAGTCCGTATCTAATTGTTACACTAACTGAACAGAGGTTCCCGTCACTCAGACACACTTAAGTTAGAATCATAACTTAGTGTTAAAGCTACACGTTTGGATACTATTTATTTCTAGTGATGGGTCAGGTTAAAAGTAGACTAGAAATGTATCACAGAAGAGTTAATTTCATTCTTTAAATGATTTAAAACAGTCAAAACCCAAGTGCATATTGTGTCTTTCACTTCAGTGATGCTATATTTCAGGTGCTACAAAAGTGCTGTAACTTCATCTGTGTAATCCAGAAATACATTTAAATCAGATTCTCTGTATTGGTTTTTCCAGTAATACAATCCAATGTTTGGAAGAATCCCAATTATCTGATGTTGAAAATATTGATGAAGTGCTAAACTGCTGGGGTGGCAGAATCTGCTCAAGCCTTTTGCAATATTAGATACATATCGTGACACCTAATATTGTAGTGCCATAGGTAACTTTCCCATTACATAGCGTGTTCCCATTATAAATGTGATTTGTGACATTTTTGCTACTACTGACAGAAATAATCCGTCATTGAACATCTTTCAGATTATCCTGTGAGATTCCTTTGAGATTTTGGTAATTTAGCACACATGTAAATGTGCATCATATGATAACATAAATTTTAAGGAAGTTGTTTCAGGGTAATTTCAGTAGAAATAAATGCATAAACAAGCAAGTACGTTACTATTTGAAAGTCTCTGTGTGTTGAATAGGCTGGATTAAAATTTCTACATTAATAGAATTCATTAGTTAGTGGAAAAGCACTAGCATTAAGTTTCTGATATACAGCTAAGCAATTCCATCCCAAATTTCCCCACTTCTACAACTAAAGAAACAAACAAGGTTTGATTTCTTAAAAATGTAACAGAGGAAAAGCATATGCAGATGGCAATATTTTACTGCTTTTTAATGGGAAGAATGAAAGCACTTCTCTGCTGTAAACACAGGGATGGACAGAAGCTAAAAGCCTGCTTTGAGAAAGTTTAGGAATAGTCTCTTCATTGCACCTTTCATAATAGTAATTTAAGCCTTAATTTTGCTCTGCACTTTGTGGTTGGGATCAAGTGAGATATATTGTAATTTTACTTTGCTAGTAAGTTATTTTGGGGAAGGAGAGGAAGTAGTACTTTAAATGGGTGTGAAAGACTATACGTAGTGCTAAGCAATGAAGAAAAATGGCTATAACATCTGGAGGAGTGCAGCATTACAAAACAGTGTTCTTACTTTTATTTCTGTGCAGTCATTTCTAGCTGTGCAAAGACTGCCTATCAGAGTGTTAGTATAGTATATTTTGTTTTAAATAGCAAGGAAGAAACAGACTTGATATTTGCAAGGCCCAATACAAAGATCGTGACAATAAGTGGTTTGTAATGCCAGTGCTACAGAAAAGTTGTGAATAAATTAAATGAAAGCAAAACTTCTTCACCACTCTGCAGGCCTCCCTCCTCTCCTTTCTCTTCACTGACCTTCATGTTAGAGTAGCTGTCCCTCTCTCAGATGCTGCTTCTCTCTCTGTCACAGGTTCTTTCACTGGCTCCTGAGAAAACTGACTCTCGGGTGAGCCATGGCCGAGGCTTGGGCTGCAGCAGGTCGGGTTACAGAACAATCCCAGAAGGAAGCTGTATGGCCAGACCCGCCCAGTGGGGCCCTGCCCGGGGCCACACCAACCCCAGCACCATGTTCTGTGCCCCCTTTTAAATCTGTCATTCACAGAGGTGCCGATTGGCTGAACCCTGGCTTGGGGTGGGTCCAGCCTGGAGCTGGGGGAACTTCCAGCAGTTTCTTACAGGGGCTAGATTGGTGGTACTCCTTGCCCCACCCCCGGGCTACTAAGACTTGGGGCCGGGCATGGGGGTGAACTCTTAGCAGTTGCTTACAGGAGTCATCACTGTAGCCCTTCCCTTACTACAAGAACAGAATTGGAGCTGGGGGAATTACTCACAGGAACCATTACTGTGGCCCCTCCCCTGCTACCAAACAAACCCACCATACAAAACCACAACAAGTATAGAGTTTAACTGTATTTCTCATGTGTTATTTTCCTTGGCAAATTACCTATACAGGAAGAAACTTTGAAGTACAACAAATATAAGGTGTGAATTAAAGTACTGAAGAATTCAAAAGAGGAAATAGAGAATAAGACTGCAGCTTCACTTTCCTTGCTTGAATAAAGGCATATAGAGTGAGGACAGAATCAAGCCCATTGTGTTGTTTCACATGGGGAACAGTGATATAGCCAGGAGCAGCATGAGGAGTATCAAGGAATACAGAACCCTGGGAGCAGCAGTAAAGGACTCTGGAGTGTAGGTAGTTTTCTTATCAATCCTCCTCACCAAAGGGAAGGGGTTTGAAAGGTCCAGGCAAATCTGCTGAGTTGACAAATGGTTACAGGAGTAGCACCACAGCCAGGGGTTTGGCTGCTGGGACCATGTGACTCGCTTTGAGAAACCTGGGCTACTGGGACTGACAGGGTCCATCTATTGGAGAAGGGGAAGAGCATCTTCAGTCATAGGCTTGCCAACCTGATGAAAAGGGCTTTAAACTACAGTTGTCAGGGGAAGGGAACCTCAATCCATCCCAGTCACACCATTTTGAAACCAGGGCCAGCAACAGATGCCCAGAGCCTGGAGAAGGATCACAGGTCACTAAGAGAGGATTTAATAAAAAGAAATAGCAATACCTTGCAATTTTTCTTCCCAGGATAGAAAATATTCCCTGTAAGAATTAATAGGAAGCTGAAAATTCTTATGTGTCCCAAAATTTTTTTTTCTAAGAATTTTGTGGCACAGTTGGTTTTCATTTAGTAGATTTCATTTTAACAGCTTCTTTTATTTTCTGTTTTATTGTATTTTAATGAATCTACAAACTAAATTTGAAATTAATTTCAAATGCTTAACTTCACTTAGATTTTTGTTACTAACAGACTTCATATTTGAAACTTTGAGCAAGATTGCTAAATTTCAGGTTTTGTACTAGAAGTTTGATAGCTTGAGACTCTTCAGTGGAATGCTTACAATCTCTTTCTTTTTTCTTCTTTTTTTTTTCCTCTTTTCCTTTTTTTTTTTTTCTTCCATGCCCCTCCCCAATTGCATTGAGAAAATCCAGCAGATTTGAAGAGAGATGCTTTGCAAATGCATATATGTGACAGCTGTTGCTACAAATAACTTGTAGTCTAATAGTCAAGACAAGATCTTGGAAAAGGGAAGTATAATTATTGTCATTTTATAACTGGAAAACTAAGATAGAAGAAATCTGCTTCTGACCTTTGAGCAAGGAAGTGAATAGAAGAAAGGAGAGCTCCGTGACTTCAGAATGAGTTTAAAGTTTCAAATATTGTATTCCAAGCCCAATAAAGTCAGAAAATATCATGATTGGTGGGATTTGAATCAAGGCTCAGAACAGAGTAATTTGGACAACAAAATATCTATCTTTTTAAATACCTCTGCGATAAAAAAGAAGGAACCAGTAGGAGAATATAATAATAATGAATAAGTTTTCTGGCCTAGGTCATGAATACAGAGTAACAGATCAGTTAAAACGCTACCACAGTGTCATGAAAATAGTAACAAACCTAAAAACAATCAAGAAAGGAACAAAATATTCCCACAACTTGAGGATGATAAAATTGTTTTATAGTACTTTCTAAAGTTACGGTAAATTAACCTGTTACTATGAAACTTTGGTAAGCTCAGGAATACCATGTGAAATTACAGCAAATTACTGAAAATTTTAATTCTTCAAGAATTATTTTTCATTCACTCTCACTTTTTTCTACCTTTTCTTCATTTTCTTCCCCACTTCCTCTGTGTGTAAACACAGGAATTGCATACAGGACACCAAGTAGAGAAAGAAATCATCACCTTCACACATCATCTCTCTGCATGAACTAATTTCCATTTCCACAAGAAAGAGTTACACATTAAACAATCAAATTTTGATGGAATATGCTAAGAAATGAATAATTTAACCTGGTCACTATTGACTCAATACTTATCGATTGATTCAGAACTGTGCAGTATGTTATGGAGGATAATCTTTCCCACAGCACATCATTCCACTACTTCAACCTCAGTCTTAGGTCAATTGATTAATCAGTAATAACTGCTGATAATCAGGATATAAGTAAATATGTGGTCTCTCCTATTCAATGTCAGTTTTGATCACATCAGATTTCCTTGTCCTGTGTCCCATTACTCAATCAGCCAGCGTACATCTCTAAATGTGTAACTTCAGACAGCTATATATTTATATATATTTATTTTAACTAAGGGCAGGATTCAGGTTTCCTGCATGTAGATGCAGCCCTTAAGGTCAAGATTAACACCTAAATACAGGATTCTCTGTCATGTAGACCTTTTCTTTAGAAGCTTATAAAGCTTTTAGGCAATCAAGACGATTTGGGGCTTCTGTTACAGTCAATGGAAATCTAATCAGTGTGATCAACAGACACGAATCAGTTCATCATACACAGATGTTTAGGGCCTTTTGAGATAGCCTGGGATATTCTGGACACAGATCTCCTATAGGTACTGCATCATATCTGCCAGCCTAGGATATATGTCTCATATACCACAGAATCTTATTATTAGCAGTTAATAACAGGCAAAATTCTGGCTCTCAGAATATATTGAAAAACATTTCTGAACATGAGGGCAAAGCACAAAACCCATAGGTGTTCTAACACTGCTCTAAAAAGCAAAATCCACTTGTTGAGAAAGTCACATCACATTCCAGACTGACCAGAGACTTCTGTATTGCTGGTGAATTTTGATAAATATTGTGGGCATTGTACAGGCTGGTGTCTATAAAATCACCAAGATAATGAAGCAGGTCATGTGCTTTTAAAATCATTTTTCCTTGTGTCTCTCAAACTTTCCCTTAAACCAAAACTTATTCTATTTCAAAATTACAAATATGATTTACCTTCTTTTTAGGTTATTTTTTAGGCTTTTTTACCCATCAAAACATCACCTGTTGATTCATATATAGCAATTTCTTGGGGGAAGGAGAACAGGACAAATAATTTAAACTAAAAGACAGCTACTGTAGTTTGATTGTCTCTGTTCCTCACCTGTCTTTGTCCATATTTTTGAGTTCCAGAATTCCACAAGTGACTGCTAATGGCAGAGTATTTCCAAAAGATGTAAATATTATTAGTGAAGTGTGTCTGTCTGATGACACAAAGTTATTATTGCACAATATTTTCTTTGAAGAGTGGTAATTCTGAAAAAGGTAAAAAAAAAAAGAAGCCATCTTTGATTATTCCAGCTAGGAACTGGGCAAGCCAGTGAGTTCAGTCTCTGGCCATTTTTAATAATCCATTGTTAAAGCAGTGAAAGTATGCATGCAGTTACATAACCTCGGTGAAGTTTTGATGTGGACATTTGCATTAACTTCTTTTCCATTAACAACAGAAAAAATGAGAAGAGAAAAAAGAAAGAAGAGAAAAGAAAAGAAAAAAGTGTCCCCTAAATAAATGAAACTCAATTTCATGGCACATTATCTCTCTCAGTTCTTTCCTCTCAGCTTTCATTTTCATTAAAATCCCAGACAACCATAAATTAATAATTACTTCAGGTTGACTAAATGCAGACCACACTATTTAGCTCTCATTTTCTTACAGTGGCCCTTCTTGTTCATGCTGGAAAAATGTTAATTTAGATAATATGGCTTGCCCCTTGTCATATAATTCTGTTTTGCAGTTTCACTGATCTATAATGGTCTGTTCTTATTAGGTAGTATTAACTTTATCTTTTGTTCAATCAAGCTTCACGGTTTCCCCTGACAAGATAACTATTGTGAAATAGCAGATGAAATGTTGTATTATCCATATTTCTGTTATATTTTGATTCATCTCTATAGTGTAACAGTGTTCAGCAACATTCCTAATTTCTTCCAGCAATAAATGCATTGTCCATTAGTGCAAGCCATATGTGAGACTTTTTTTGGCAGGAACTACAGAGTATGTACCTCATCTTACTACTTTACAGTTTATGTACATTTCAAATTAGATATTTTATCAACCTGCTTTTCAGTTAAGAATGGGTGAATAGGTTCAAATAAAATAAAACCTGAACTTTCACCCAGAGCTTGAACCCAATTGGTTTCTGAGGTTTGAAACAATTTAGTGTAGTTTAGTTATCTATATTTTTTTTTGGCAGAGTATTCTGGTAGTGAAGGAAGGAAACTGAGATGTACAACAGCATTTGTTTCCAAATGGTTATTGACTTGTTGCTACATAATTTTTATTAAGCCATTTAACTTCCCCATGCCTTAGTTTAGCCATGCTTAGAACATAGTCAGTTGAACTCACAGTTTTGTCTAGAGGTCTTCAAGGGGAAAATATGGATATGGCCTCCTCTAAAACTCTTTATTTCAATATACATGTGTATTTTGATAAGGATTTATAAAAGCAAATGCACAAAAGAAAATTAAACTTTTAAATTCTACTGACAATATGACATAAGCTACATTTTTTTTATTCATAAGTGGAGAACACCTGAAAGCTTCCAAGCACTTACATATTTTTTACTGTATTTTTATGGTATATTGCAACAGCAGTCAGTCCTCTTTTCCAGAACACTTTATAATTAGAAGTTGTTTCTTGTAGAGTAAAAGTGATATTTTTTTCATGCAATAACTTGTGTGATGTAATTAGTTGAATATCAGTAGTGTTCCTATGTCAGCAGGGAGTTCCTGGATGTGTAGGTACCTTTTGCACCGACACATATCTAAACTAAGTAGATTGTTGTAGTAATTATATCTGAAAATATGAATGGGCAAATATGATTGTCAGTTTCTTATGGATTGTGGACCCCTCTTTTAATGAATGGTCATAGAATATAGTACAATAAGTAAATTTTTTTTGGGAAAGTTCTCATTTATTTTCACCCAAACAAATCTGAGAAAGTACCTAATGTGGCATTAAGCAGTATTGGTAATCATTGGAATGTGATATGTAGCTTTTTTTACAAGTGTCAGGGTTCTAATCCTCATGGCATATGTTCTATAATAAGATATAGGTCCTCGCAGTTTGAAACAAAGTCATTGTTCTGAGTGAACAGCATATTTTCTTCCACCCTTGAAAACTGCTTATATAAACATTCTGGTAACAGACTACTGACATACTCCCTAAGATAATTCCTTGACCTTTTTGTTTGTTTTTAGGGAAATAACCAAAAGTCATTAGTTGAAGTTAGAAGACAACAAATAAGAAGAACTGGCCTACAGAATTGTTTTTGTTACATATAAATTGTTCTATAAGGACACTACTAATATATCTGAATCTGTTGTGATCTGCAGTAGATTTAAGGATATTTAAGAAAATATTTCAGAGTTTACAACAGATTCTGTTTGGCCAAATGCATAATATATGAATGCTACTTTCCTAAGCTAATAAACATTTATCAGCTACCTCAGCAATGTACTTAAATGGCCCAAAGCAGCCTCTGTCATGCAAATGATGTAGCTCAACAGTCATAGGCTTAATTTTTTCTAATCTCTAGGGTTGCACCCCAAAGAGAAGAGATGTGACCTAGCTTACAGGGTAATACATGAGAAAACAGGAGAAGGAAGAACCGCCAGCTGTAGGAGATCAGGTTCGAGACCATCTAAAGAACTTGAAGGTGCACAAGTCCATGGGACCTGATAGATACAACCGTGGGTCCTGAGGGAACTGGCAGATGAAGTTGCCAAACCACTATTCATCATATCTGAGAAGTTGTGGCACTCTGATGAAGTTCCCGCAGACTGGAAAAGGGTAAACATAACCCCCATTTTTAAAAAGAAAATATGGAAGACCTGGGAAACTACAGGCCAGTCATTCTCACCTCTGTGCCTGGCAAGATCATGGAGCAAATGCTCCTGGAATCTATGCTAAGGCACATGGA
>VZTO01017890.1:9038-37523 GCA_013400615.1 Syrrhaptes paradoxus
TGTAAAAAAAAAAAAGCTTAAAAATTGCCTCATGGTAGGAAAGTGTTAATATCAAAGGGCTGATTTTAACTGCCCTTCAGTTAAAAGCCCAGCAAGAATAGGTTTACCTAACAATAAAATAATGAATAATTAACAAGCAAAATCACAGTTTTGCAGGTAGTGGACTATCTTAATGTATTCAGACTTTAAGAAAAAGAAAGACTGCATTAAGTTTTAATCAAATTTCACAGCTGCTGAAATATATTCATGCAATATTTGATTGACAACTCTAACACAAATAACCCAATCTATAAAGAAAAGTGTTATATTTAAGGTCAGGCGTGTCATTTTCATCTACCTGTGTTCAAAATGCATAGCCCTGAAAGGCTGTCGTTATTTCCAAAAGATTCTATTCATTTCCTTTATCAACTTCATTTTTATCTACTATCCATACCAATGCTTCTCCAGAGGACTAAAATGAGTCTGATGAATACTATTACTTTTTTTGGAGAACACAGTAATAATTCCTTGCTTTCTACTTGTGTGTTATTTTCTTCACATATTTAGAGATTCATTCAGCTTGCTTTGCGTATCAACCAAAGTTCGAGTAAGTGGAAATGTCCCTAAAAACCCATAGATTGTACAGAAAGTTTTTACATTTTTATGTTGTGTTTCTTTGGTTGACATCAGTAATCCTCTCAGTAGGCTTTGTTGGTGAGTTGGCTTTCATAGACGAGACTGAGATATGGTACAGAGGATCCTTGGAGAGGAAACCAGAAGAAAAATGGGTCTTGATATCAGCTGAGACAAAACAGGTGTTAAAACAGTGGGAAGATCTTGACACAGTCTGAGTTTAAATGACTAAAATATTTATCTCAGAATTACTAGGAGGAAATTAAAAAGAATATTTGACTTCTTCAGGTGTTATCTAGATTTGAACAGTTAAAGATGATGACTGTTCTGTAGATATCTAGAAACACATTTTTTAGACATGAACCATTGCTAAGAAGGAAGAAATTTTGAAGAAATGATATCCAGGTATGCTAATGAAGCTTCCAGCAGTAAAGGAATAATGCTTTTCATCAAGTTGAGCTCTGTATGTTTTGGGGGTTTTGTTGTTTTGGGGGTTGGGGTTTTTTGGTTTGTTTGTTACATGTATCAACACACAACCAAGGCATAAAGTATCTTAAAACTCTGGTTCTCGGTGTTGCAACTTACACAGCCGGACACAGAAAGCTACTGAAGTGGGTGCAGGAGTGCCTGTCTGGATCGTGCTACAAAATCAGGTCTTCTGTTTTATAGGACTTTATTTAATTGGTATCTGCAGCTGTTAATGGAGCAACAGGGAAATATGATTTTTCTAATATTTTAAAATGTTGCATTTCCATATCAGTTAATGTTGTTTTGAGGCACTTGCATTGCCTGATCAGTGGCTGTGCTTGAAAATAAGAAATAGAGGAAATAGATGGTGGTCTGGTTTTCAGTATGTTTTCCTTGATTTTATGACCTTTTCCTGTAGTCTTTATGATTCCTTTAACAGTGGCGTGGAGAAACTTCTTAGACTTTTTTTTTTGCTATATTTAAGTTGAGTTTTAGAACATATATTGCCATAGTGAATGCACAAAATAGTGTCTCTATGCATTGAATAGGAATTTTTAATTCCATACAATATTAGCAACTTCTTGGAGTAAGTCTTCAGACACTGCATAGCTCAANTGCTACAAAATCAGGTCTTCTCTTTTATAGGACCTTACTTAATAGATATCTGCAGCTGTTAATGGAGCAACAGGGAAATATGATTTTTCTAATATTTTAAAATGTTGATTTTCTTAATTTAAACCTTGCACAAAGAAATCCTGAATGTCTTCATTAGTAAGATGAACTGATGAGAATAAGAAGATGTTAAAAAACTAAGAGATTCTAAAAGACCTATAGTAAACTGAAATGAGTATTAAATTAATTGACTCTATGACAAAATAATAGTTTATATGAACAAGCGCTCATTAAATGATATGTTCTTATTACTGTGAGAATTTAATACCAAGTGCCAGGTTTTTGCTTTTAATTAGAAATGTTTTCAGAACTTTTTGTGGCACTCAAGTCCCCCAAGGAAATATCTTGTAGAATTTGTTAGATATAATTATTAAGGGATATACTGTGTTATTCTGTAAAACCTGGTGTAGAAAGGGAATACAGTATTGTGAGCGTGCATATAGTAAACACCTCTTGTGCATCTGCTGTCTAAGTGAGGAATTCTAGTTTTTTTAATTAAACCAAATGGTTTCTTGTTTGGAAGCAGTTCTGCATCATTCATCACCACAATTTACTATATCTTTTTTAATATATATAATTTTGCTGAGGTGGAGGAACCAGAGCTGCATGTAAAATTCAAAATGCAGGCTCATTGCATATGTATATGGTGGTATAATAATATTTTTTCNCATTTCCATATCAGTTAATGTTGTTTTGAGGCACTTGCATTGCCTGATCAGTGGCTGTGCTTGAAAATAAGAAATAGAGGAAATAGATGGTGGTCTGGTTTTCAGTATGTTTTCCTTGATTTTATGACCTTTTCCTGTAGTCTTTATGATTCCTTTAACAGTGGCGTGGAGAAACTTCTTAGACTTTTTTTTTTGCTATATTTAAGTTGAGTTTTAGAACATATATTGCCATAGTGAATGCACAAAATAGTGTCTCTATGCATTGAATAGGAATTTTTAATTCCATACAATATTAGCAACTTCTTGGAGTAAGTCTTCAGACACTGCATAGCTCAAAGGTGCTGAAGCAGAGGAAGGGAATATATACTTTTGTTTGAAAAATTAGACAAAAGGCACATCTGTATGTAACCATGAAGATGAAGAAAGGTCTCTTAATAGTAAAAATTATGTTCTGTACTTATAATATGACAAATACATAATTGCAAAACCACAAACCTCCATATAGCTCAAATAACGAACAGTGACTAAAAAGAGTATTACCATTGTTGTGTATAATAGATTGGTGCCTCTTATTTAGGGGGACAAAATAAGTAAAAATTAAGTGGGACCATAGTAATGAGTTTGTAGGCATGAAAGGCGGACAACTTGTGATGATTCTGAATTAGAAAGTATTAATCTTATTTCAGGTGTCTATGACAAGAATGAAATCCTTAAGAATTAAATGAAGCTGTCACTGAGCTGCTCCTGGCAGACCCTTGTCTTTGCTTAGCTAGCCAGTGGAAAGGTTGTGGTTGGGTGATTCACGTGGTCCTGTCAGGGTCTTCCAGCATCAAATAGTCCTGTTCACTTGACCTCTCTTTTGGTCTCATGAAAGATTACATTTTATAAACTAAATATTGTATAAAGGGGAAAAAAATCTTTAAAAATATTTCTGTTGATTTTAATAATACCCAGACTCAAATACAAGTGAATTTTACCTGCAGTGTATGATGGCAGATGGGTTTGTTTATTACCACCTGTTCTATCTGAGTCAGCAGCTGTATTTGTAAACTGGTAATACAGTAGTTAGTAAATGGCCAGCTTTCTTCACTGATTTCAAGGTATTGGGGCTGAAAATCCCTTCTGAAAATGGTAATGATGATTTGTGTAGATTGCTTTATTTAGTTATTGTATGAAGCTATGATTCTGTACCTCCAGATTAGGGAGACATGTAATGTTATAACTTAGCCCTGTCTCAAAGCAATTAAAACAATCTCTATTAAGCTTAGTCAATGCCCATTAAATTATTTCAGACATTTGCACTTTGATGGATTCTTTCTTAATGAACTTGAAAAAAAAAAAAAAGATAAATGTTGAGATGATAAATCCACTAAATTAGATCTGTTGACATACTACTCTTGCTATTAGTTGCATTTTTTTGCTTCCACGCTACTCATGTCTTTCTCAGTAAATACCTTTTAATTTTCAGAACTGCTTTGTTTGCAAAATAATGTACACGTTCATGAAAATGTAAAATAAAACAATCTAAGGATTGTGTTCTTCTAAAGGTATTTTTTTTCCTAGTTAAAAGACAACACAGTGAATTATTAAGAGTTTCATTAATATTTAGTGAGTTCTTAGCTCTCACTCTAACAGTTTATACTGAGCGAGGACAAAAGTTGATTTTCTTAATTTAAACCTTGCACAAAGAAATCCTGAGTGTCTTAATTAGTAAGATGAACTGATGAGAATAAAAAGATGTTAAAAAACTAAGAGATTCTAAAAGACCTATAGTAAACTGAAATGAGTATTAAATTAATTGACTCTATGACAAAATAATAGTTTATATGAACAAGCGCTCATTAAATGATATGTTCTTATTACTGTGAGAATTTTAAATACCAAGTGCCAGGTTTTTGCTTTTAATTAGAAATGTTTTCAGAACTTTTTGTGGCACTCAAGTCCCCCAAGGAAATATCTTGTAGAATTTGTTAGATATAATTATTAAGGGATATACTGTGTTATTCTGTAAAACCTGGTGTAGAAAGGGAATACAGTATTGTAAGCGTGCATATAGCAAACACCTCTTGTGCATCTGCTGTCTAAGTGAGGAATTCTAGTTTTTTTAATTAAACCAAATGGTTTCTTGTTTGGAAGCAGTTCTGCATCAGTCATCACCACAATTTACTATATCTTTTTTAATATATATAATTTTGCTGAGGTGGAGGAGCCAGAGCTGCATGTAAAATTCAAAATGCAGGCTCATTGCATATGTATATGGTGGTATAATAATATTTTTTCTCTTCAGTACAATTTTTTTTCTCCTAGAAAGCAAATTGGATTCCCTGAAAAGACAGAGAGGGCTGGGAGGTGGTAACATCGTGAAACAACATCTGAAATCCATGTGTCAGACACTGTAAGTTGCAAAGTCTGGTAAAGAGTTTCACAGTTTCTGTTCACAGAAAACTGTTGAACAGGAGTGACTTTAATGGAAAAGAAGGATCCTCTTGATCCTCTCTAGCATATTGTTAGAAAACTGGCTTGGTGCTGAGAGCTGCAGTGCTAAAGCAGAGGGTCTAAAGGTGCACTGAAAGCCAGAGTGGTCTCACAGTTTCTAGACTTCTAACTTCAGAGGATGTTTTTGTCTGACTAGTGAGATCTAACATGGACAAAAGTACAAACAGTCAGAGGACCTTCTCTTGGTGGCTAGCATGTAAAATGCCCAGAGATCCTACTGTAAATCAAGTAACCACTCTATCAGAAACATCAAGGGATGCTAGAAATTCCCAGTTCTACTGAGACTGAAAAATAAATCTTTTATTAAAGGATTTGATATGTTTATTTCATTTATCATGAGACATTCAGTTTATCTGTACTGTGGCTGTCATAGATTTTAGGAAAGAAGGATTAGGTTGCATAAACAAAACAAAACAAAAAAGTCTTACTGAAATAAAGTATTTTCTCTATTTCCTTAGATCTTGCTTTGCAAGATGACAAAATGTTTTTGCTAGAATATCTGTTCTGTGCTTAAAAGCACTGGATTAATAAGCAGTAGAATCCTAGGGGACTAATGACTGCTATTAAAAAAAAAATGGCAAAACCAGGATTCTTCTGGGAAGAAAATAATTGTAAAATTTGTAAGAGTTGTCTATATTCATTTTCTAACAGAACATATCCAAGAGTAGTAGTGGCTGGGGTAGTCTAATCTATCCTGAGAAATTACTCCAAAATATCAGAAAATGATGGCAATAGTAGGGAGGATTTGCTCCGATATTTAATTTGGANAGATGATAAATCCACTAAATTAGATCTGTTGACATACTACTCTTGCTATTAGTTGCATTTTTTTGCTTCCACGCTACTCATGTCTTTCTCAGTAAATACCTTTTAATTTTCAGAACTGCTTTGTTTGCAAAATAATGTACACGTTCATGAAAATGTAAAATAAAACAATCTAAGGATTGTGTTCTTCTAAAGGTATTTTTTTTCCTAGTTAAAAGACAACACAGTGAATTATTAAGAGTTTCATTAATATTTAGTGAGTTCTTAGCTCTCACTCTAACAGTTTATACTGAGCGAGGACAAAAGTTGATTTTCTTAATTTAAACCTTGCACAAAGAAATCCTGAGTGTCTTAATTAGTAAGATGAACTGATGAGAATAAAAAGATGTTAAAAAACTAAGAGATTCTAAAAGACCTATAGTAAACTGAAATGAGTATTAAATTAATTGACCCTATGACAAAATAATAGTTTATATGAACAAGCGCTCATTAAATGATATGTTCTTATTACTGTGAGAATTTTAAATACCAAGTGCCAGGTTTTTGCTTTTAATTAGAAATGTTTTCAGAACTTTTTGTGGCACTCAAGTCCCCCAAGGAAATATCTTGTAGAATTTGTTAGATATAATTATTAAGGGATATACTGTGTTATTCTGTAAAACCTGGTGTAGAAAGGGAATACAGTATTGTAAGCGTGCATATAGCAAACACCTCTTGTGCATCTGCTGTCTAAGTGAGGAATTCTAGTTTTTTTAATTAAACCAAATGGTTTCTTGTTTGGAAGCAGTTCTGCATCAGTCATCACCACAATTTACTANTCTATATTCATTTTCTAACAGAACATATCCAAGAGTAGTAGTGGCTGGGGTAGTCTAATCTATCCTGAGAAATTACTCCAAAATATCAGAAAATGATGGCAATAGTAGGGAGGATTTGCTCCGATATTTAATTTGGATGGACATAAATACACCCTCTTTGAGTCAGCATGGACTTTCATGAGAGTAATAGTAACCTACAACACCTTCTGTGGGTTTACAAAAATTGGAAACTGCATCAATGAATAAGTAGATACAATTTTACTTTTGCTCCTAGTACTTTGATAATATGAAGAAAGACATTTCTGAAGCTTGCTTTAGCTTTCTCTTGAGAATTTGCTCACAGTAATATCCAGGTCATTCAGACACAGATGCATGGCAATATATAATCAAAACTTGAGTTACAGAAGATCTTTCATGTCAGACTTTTTTCTTTCACTTTTCTGCAGATGGGAATTCTGTAACTGTATTGGTTTCTACTCCTAGAAACTAGTTGCATTTCAAATTGCCAGAGCAGTTCAGGTGAGGTGATAACAGGTTGCAGAGATCTGAGTAGTAAGTACAAGACCCTGTGTTCAGGATGGAGCTGGGTGATGGCTGCTCTGGGAGGTCCATGGCACCAAAATGTAGGGAGCAGACTGAAGAACAGATGGCTCCTGAATGCTCAGTCTTTTATACAACTATGGTAATGAGGATAGGTTTGCAAAGCAGAGAATGGCCTTGGAAGCATGAGAGTTCTTTTTCCAGTCTCTTTTCTCTTTCAGAGTGATGGCAGGATTGAAACTTTGGGCATACTAGAGCTGCAGATTACCAAATAGCAAAAAGATTTGGGAATTTTAAAATCCTAGAGATGATGATCCCTCTTGGCTTTTGTTTTAAATGCCAAACAAATGGAGCACCTGCTAGTGCTTGTGCTTTTTGCCAGAACAGTAGAGACAACGGCTGTGCCCATCCAGGGCTAAAAATCTCACTTCAGAGAATATAGCTCTTGAAGCCAGTGAGCAAAGCAGAATTCATGAATAATAGAAACTCATCTCTCAAAGATATAAAAAGGAGTCTTAGAGAAGAAAATGGAGATCTAAATGGGCTACCTAAAAGCAACAGACAACAAAATTTTTCAGCTTATCTGAGCAGTCAAGAGCAGTAGAGACAAAAGCTCTTTTGTAACTGCATTAGATAAATGCAGAAGAGAGAGAGGTTAAGAACCTCTATGAATACCACTGGATAAAACATTCTTAAGCTCATTGTTCTGGCATATAAACATATATATGTGAACTATGTGAATACACTGGGGAGACTACAACTGGAGCACTGTGTCCAGTTCTGGGCTCCCCAGTTCAAGAGAGACATGGGCATACTGCGCAGGTTCAGCAAAAGGCCATGAAGATGACCGAGGGATCTGACTGACCTACTAGAAGAGACTGAGAGCTGGTGTTGGTTAACCTGGAGTCTGAAAGGCTTAGGAGGATCTTATCAATGTGTTTACATACCTAATGGGAGATAGTAAAGTATGAAGGTAAGCACAGTGGTACCCAGTGACAGGAGAAGAGTTAACTGGCACAAACTGAAATACGTGAAATTCCATTTAAACAAAACAAAACACTACGTTTTCTTAATGTGATGGGGGTTAGACACTGGCACAAGTTGTCCAGATAGGTTATTGAGTCACCATCCTTGGTGAAATTCAAAACTTGACAGGATACAGTCTTGGGCAAACTACTTGAGCTGACTGGGTGGAGTAGGTGATCTCCAGAGGTCCCTGCAGACCTCAACAATTCTGTGATTCTTGGGTAACAGAACCCTTTGGACAGAAGTTGAATTTATATAATTTCAGACTCTAAATAAATTTTTAAGTGAAGGCAATTAATTGCTAAATATTTACCATGGATCTTGATAAATTGTCCAGCTGTGAAGATTTTACACCAAGAATTAGATGTTTTCCCAAAAAGTGAACTTTAAGTTCAAACATAGGTATTGGGCTTCTTTTATGCAAGTCAAAACCTTTCAAGGCTTCTCTGTTGCATGGGATTCAATGCTGTCACCTTAATCTTAAGAATAAAATAACTTTTTAGAAAGAATTATATTCCTGCTGCACTATTTAAAATTTAGTTTTAAAATTATATAAATATTTTTATCTACAATTATACAGGTTGTCCCTGCAAGGATGACACCTAAAAGCATTAATCTGGTTAATTAAACTTTAATCTATGTCTTAACACATTTACATGTAGTGGAATAATTCTTAGGAAATGGTCTTAAAGCTAGCAGTAGGGAAGATTATAAAACTTGCAGAAAATGCTGTGTTATGAGCTCCTAGAGTAAGACCAGTGTTGTTTTTTTTAAATTATCAAAGCAACGACTTTTTTTACTAGGAGGCTCTAAATCTCTGGGACACCTCTAGCAAGTTCTTTAAAAGTCATCTTTTTCTGCAGATGTGTCCTCTTACCTAGAAAAAAAATTTTAGATTGTGGTCTTCTTTTTATTTAGTAAATATTAAGCAATACTTGACAAATATAGTTGTTGAATTGATAAATACTTCACAGGTACATGAAGGAGGGTTGGGATTTGTGTTTTAATTGCACTTTAATTTTTATTTCTAATTGCTTTTTCTAAAATAAAACAGACAATTTAGGAAATACATGGTTCCCTGGGGTTTTTCTGGGGTTTTTATTTGTTTATTTTGTGGAGGTTTTTTTCTTTGTTTAGTTTTATTTTATTTTAACTGAGAACAAAGCAGTTGCTTCTCTGACCTTATCCCAGTGAAACTGTGTTCAAAGTGTTTTAAGACTGCAGGGACTTAATTCTCTCTCTAGACGATAATTAATCTGCTCCTCTGCAGCAAAATCTGCTTTACTTTTTAACTTTTTCTTCTAGTTCATCTGCATATCTGCCAGTTTTCCATCATCCAAACACTAGAACTTGATGTGGTTGACAATCTCTTCCAATTTCCTCATCAGACATTTGTTGTTTCCCTGAGTCAAGATGAATTTCTTAGGTCTGGAGTTTGAGGGCAGTTTTAGGTGACTATTTCCACAGTGATTGTCAAATTTATCCAGTTCAGTCTGTTTCCTGGTTTAGTTTCTCTAGCATCTTTATTAAGCTGCATTTTCTGTCTTCCCCCATGATTCTTTTTAGCAATTCAGCTTGCTGCCTTCTGTCGTTCTCCCAGAGAGTTTTCAGGACAGTGGCCAGCTGGCAAACTGCCTTCTCTAAGCTCTTATCATGTCATATTGCAGCAGCTTTCTTGTTCAGGTCCAGAGAAAGATAGAGGACTAAAAGAGATTGCGATAGAATTACAAATAGTGCTTCAAATTCTACACAAATAGTAAAAGGAGCAAAGCAGCAATAGGACACCTGTAAGGTGACTCTAGCAGACATATTTATGAAAACATCTTGTCATCAGGAGGTAACCCCTCTCATCTTACTTATAAAGAGGAAAAAGTTGGTCACTGAAAGGATAATTTAAGGGTAAAGAGATCCTCAGAAAGTTACCTGAATGTGTCTGTGTCTTCATCTTTGTTGACTTCAAAGACAAGAGTAGTGTTATTAATCCATAATGTGGTTAGAATTAAATATTTTGCCTTTTAAAATTTAATCTCAGGGGTCCTCATTGCTGCCTTTTTCCACACTTGTGTTTGTCTGTGTGTGTGCTGAGCATGATTAAAGAAAGCACCAGCAACCTGGTAGGGTTATGGGAACTTTTGAGTAGGATCAGATGGAGTCTGGCTTTTCATCAGTACTGACCTCTTGCTTTGCAATGTGGGGAGTCACTGTCACCAGAGCACTGTCATTCCTCCCCTACTGTAAATTAAAAATATTCTCCTAAATCTATGAGTGCAGTGCTCTCTAGAGGGAAACTTCCTTCTCCACCTGCTAGTTAACCTGTAGTTACGTATGTAGGACTTAATATTGCATCAGTGCTTCAAAACTTGAGTTGCTCATCCATATTTCTGAACTACTGCTGTTTTGTTTTCAAATTTGTCTAAACATTAACTTCAAGCGTATAGCTGGCCATCCAAACAAGTATTTTGACTGTATTGTTAGCTCTGTGCTTTCTAATTCATGCATGAAACAATGTAATTTACTGCTCCATAGCTCTCAGCTGCCCTGGAATTAGGAGAGCCTGTATTGGCTTGTGACTAGTGAAACCGATGTTGTCTTGTTTTCCTGACCCCCTTACACATAAAAAAGATTGACATGGCAGAGTAATAGAAAGTGTATTGCATTAGGGTTTAGTATTAAAGATAAACAACACAAATGAAACTGAAAGCATATGGCGTTCCTTGCCTTCTATGCCAGCTGATGAGCAATACGTTTTATATTATGATCCACTTTGGAGGCTTTAAACCATTAAAGCCTTGCTGCTTTGTTTGGCATGCCTGAAAGTTGCCAGTTAAACCAACTGGAGTAGCCTAATTTAGCTGATTGTGTGACTGATGTGTCAGAGCTCTGGCTTTGAATTTTCTAGGCTGGAAGTGAAAAATTGGACAAAAGGAATTGAATACAGCAGACTGTATGCCATAACAGTGCCTTAAAGATGGAACACTGAAGATGGAACTGAAACATTATTTATGACAAACATATAAAGGAAACAGAGAAAAGCAATGAATAATTCTCATATTCAGGTAATATATTCAAGACCTCACTAAAAATTACCATTTCCTTATGGTTACCTAATGGAACTATTCAATATGTTGTAGAATTTGTTAGGAAAATTCAACTAAACTGTTTATTACATATCAAACAAGATAACTTCAGATGGCTCTACCCCTCCATCCAATGACTCTGCTTCAAGATTTGTGCTAAGATTGACTGTAATGGTTTTCTTTGGTTGAAAAAAGGGATTTGAAATATTCTCAGTAATTGCACTTGAATGGATGTATTTGCTTGATACAATGATGTTAAGTAGGTAAAATAACTCAATTGGAAAAATAGCAGAAAGAACACTCTAAGATCACACTGAGAAAATAATTATGTATTCTTTCTTGAAACTTTCCTATTTCATCCCTCTCTACATAGTATGATCTGTTATTTTTGTAGCTACCATCTTATTTGGCGTGGTGATGATATGCAAAAACTGACCTAGAGATTCCCAGAATGAAAACAATAATTTTCTATGGTTTGAATGTGTTTGGAGAGAAAGATCTATAGCACATATTCACCACTGGTTTGTATTAAATTAGTTTCAAAATATGATCACCTAGAGACTCCTCCTAAGCATTCAAGTATTGATTCTACATTTTAATGAAGTATTTGTTAATCACAGAATTTAAAGGTCGAAGAAATGTTAGGCCAAACCACACCTTTCTTTTGACTGAATCTCTTGGAAATATTTGATCGGTTTGGTTAGAAAATAAAATCAACATTCTCTGGGGCATTATTTATCTATTTCCATGTATGTCTTTCCTATTTTGCATCAGCCTTTTTCTTCCAGAGATACAGATCTCTTTAGACGGGGTCTGACATAGTGTGAGACAGTTTGTTCATGTTTATTTGAGACTTGAAAGAGGAGGAAAGGCAATACCTCTTTGCATATTTTCTTTTAACTTTCCTGTGATTAAATGTGTTATGTCAGTGAGTGATAGCCTGATTGAAGGCTCAGCTCTTTGCTGTCGTGAAATTACTATAGCACTGTCTAGATGTAGGAGGGTGGCTTCAACAAAGCAGAATGACTCATAGGCAGAGTTTTATAGCAGTGGTAAGAGCAGGTTTCGGAGAGGCTGGAGGGAAGAAAAAGTATCAGGAAGACTTCTGGAAGCAGAAGAACTGTTCTTGTCTCACTCAGCATCTTTGTGAATAAATCTTATGTAGAACACTGGGTAGCAGAATAAATTGGTACATTAATGCTCAGTTTGCATGTCTATCTAAATTCGATCTCTTAATAAAACTCAGTTATTGATTATTACATTTCTAATTTGCCTCAAGGCTCTTCTACCCAATTATGGCAGACAAACAAAACATAAAAGAATTTACCTGTGGAGAATTGTTCAAAAAATGAAAATAAAACATAAAGCTGAGTTAAATTTCAAATCTAACAGAGAGCTTTAGCAAGTAGAAAGTTTTGTGAGAATTAAACTGTTTAGACAGATACACTGAAAGTATGAAAATGTAAAACTGTATACTAAAAGGAAAAAAAGCTAGCATAAATTTGGCTTATGAGACTGCCAATTCTAGTATATCTAAACACTCTTAAAGTTGAAAATTCTAACTGAAAGTCTTTGCCTTTTTTTCCAAACAACCATAAACTTTGAAAAGGTTTAGGTCTGAGTTTCACTCTAGTTTCTACTAGTCAAGCCTCTCTCTGGATGTTCAGTTAAGAGGCACCTTAATAATTTGGTTATGGTGCTTAATAAGCAAAAGTAGTTATCTAATGTAATTTTGTTAATCACAAGGCATTTTCTCCTGGAGATGGATATATATGTATATTTTAATATTCAAAGCAGCACTTTCTAGAAATAAGTATTGGAATGCTTACTGACTTACAGATATCATGCAATCAACTGCAATCCTCATTTTCTTATAGATCAGTTACTAAAAGGTGCTGATTTAATTGTGCGGGGAGTTGCTTCTGGAGAAGGTTTGTCAATTAGAAAAAAAAAAAAGAAAAGACAAAGGATGAGTTGCACCAGTCTGGTCAAACAGGTGCTTAGCTTCCTGCGTTGTGAAACTATTTGTAGAGTTGAACATTGGACTCACCTAAGAGTCTATGTACTTTCTTGCCTGGTTTTTGTATAACAAAAAAAAGATAGAGAGGTCCTCAGAATATTTAATTAGCTCAGTGATTAGAGTATTCAGATAGGATTGTTGAGATTTTTTTTTTAAATGAAGTTTCCACTGAACAGAAAAAAATCAGCTCTGTAATCTAGAATTACTAAAATAGGAGTTCAGATTACTTCTCCAAAATAACTTCTTCTCCCAGCTCACAAGGGAGTCTGAGAAACTCTCCTCCAGAATACCCAGCCTGCTGACTCTAGGCCTGGGGATGGAGAGAGTGAAGCTTCAAGTCCCTACTAGCTCAGGACTCATCCTTAGGTTTAGGATTGAGACCCAAATTGGCCGGTGGTATATTCCATATCGTGCATGTCATACCCAGTGTATAGATAAGAGTCTGTCCTGAAGTGCTCTCTCTAAGGGTCGTCTCACTCTCTTTAGTGCTTAGGTTCTTATCTCTCTTCTGGGATTGCGATTTCAGGACTCTCTCTGTTCCAGCATTTTCAGTCAGGAACAGGTTGAGCCTTAGTCACGGAGTGGTGAGCAGTATCACTGTGTATCACTCTCATTTGTGTATATTACTGTTATCATTATCATTATCATTATTATTATTTTCACTTTTGTTGTAGTTGAGCTCACAAATTCTTTTTGTCTCAATCCATGAGTCTCTTTTCCCTTTATCCCTTTAATTTTCTCCCCCATCCCCAGGCGGGTGGAGGGTGACTGAGTGGCTGTGTGGTATTTGTTTACCGTTAGCTGGGTTTAAAACCACAACAAATCTTAGGCAGGGAACTCAGACTTCAGTCTCCACTGTTGTCACCAATTAGCAAGCAACAATAAAGGGACTATGTGATGCTGTAGGACTCATTCTGGTGGTGGTGATGTACTAGTCTTAAATATATAAACACATTTTTATTTCTGAGAAGAGGTTATCATGGCTAAAGCATTGCTATAGATTTTATTATGCTTCTGTCTAGATGTTTTTATACTGTATATTCTGTAACGATAAGCGTGATGAGAATTTAATGCAAAAAGTCAATACAGAAGAGGATTTTCTTCCAGAAGTAACTGAATTAGAAAAGCTTGTGGCAAATTGTGAATATATTTCCGTTGCAGTGAGATACCTCGTTATTTATTTGACCTTTCAAAATTCTAGTTATTTAAAGTTTAATGTAAACTTTAAGAGATGTACTCATATATGGAAAATATAATGAGATCTGGTAATAACTCTAAAACTCAAGGGAACTTTTTAAGTGTAGAATATACCTCTTAAACCCTGATGACCTTTAAAACTTGAAGAAACATCTTAAGTGAGCACACTAAAATTATTGCTGTGAGGTACTGGAGGGAGTGATAGTTGAAATGTATTTGATACTAATTTTTGCACACATCTTTGGACCAAAAAAAATGTTTTCTATCAGGAAAAAGGTTTCCTCAATTTCCTCTTGAAATTAGAGTACGGACAGATTTATGCAGTCACAGCGCATGTCACGCTCATTGCTTTCTGGGTCTGGGAAGCAACTTTATAATCCGTGGTAGATTATCTCTGAGAGTATGACCTTTTAAAACTTGCTTTCAGTTTTCCACTGTCTGACTAGTGAGTAAGATAGGAAGGTCTCATTATACCTTGGCTATATGTAGTTCAGTGTCTGGTCAACCAATAGGTTCAAATAATTATTAAATTTGCTCCATAAAATGTACAGTATGATTGAGCTGCCTCTTTTTTTCTCTTACCAAGTCACATTTATCCTTCTGAACATTTACAAAAGTTCTATACTCTGTACTAAGTCTTTATAATCCAGACCTGTATATGGAATTCCCATAATATATTGATCCCCCCTTCTCTGTAATGAGCAAAACTTAAACCCCTGTTGGAAGAGTTCTCATGTCATGTCTCATCTCTAATAATTTTGTAAATTATTGATAGTATCAAAAATCTCAAACATCTGTTGTTGCTTCTTTCCTTTTACAGTGTAAGCCCTATGAGAGACAATATTTGAGTCCCAAATATCACAACCAAAGCAGATGAAGAGGAAGGCACTTGTTCCAGATTGCTTACCTGTTCAGCATCACTGTTCCTCCGGTCTTTCTCTGTTTCATTAGACTCAGAATAGTCCAACCCTCTTCATGCTGGGACTGACCTGGAGAAGCTGTAGGCAGAGAGATGTAAGCTCTGATGTACCCATAGCAGCCAGATGGCCTTTAGGAAAGTAGACCTACAAGCTTTACAGCTGCTGTTGCTGCTGTTGTGGCTTTTCCATTGTCAGAAGGGATGCAGCTCTCACAGGGACTGTTCTTACCATTGTACACGTCCTCTGCCAGCTGGCAGCACCAGGAAGGCATTACCAATGGGCCTCTGCTTTATGGGCTGCGTGGGGTCTGCCTGCAGCCCTGCACCTGGGCAGGCTGCAAGACTGGGATGTGATAGATTATGTGATAGTGTAGAAAGGGCCTCCGAAACTCCAGGAAATTTTGGTGCAACAGAATTGTGCTAACAGATGCAAGGAAATTGTACTGCAGAGGAGAGTCTTATTGATTCATTTAGCTGCAGATACGCACTCTAAGAATTAGTACTTAGTAGTTAGACAGCTAAAACTGAGCAGTGAAATTTTGAGTAAATAAGACTAGCTTTTTAGACATAACTGCTCTATGAGTGTTTGAACATAAGGAAGCAGGAGAATATATGCCCTCTAGTATATGGCTTTAACATTTTAGCTTACGTTTCTGGGGCACTCATGTTTTTAAGGAGACCACTGTGTCCTCTGAGAAGACTGATCAAAATATTTGTACAACAGTTTTCATTTCAGATGATGTAGCTAATTTAGCTTTTTTTTTTTTCCATTATGGGAATAAACCACCATGGAAACCATGGTGTACTCTCATTCTGCCTCTATGTCCTTTCATCCAATTGTCTCTGTCCCTGTTTGTTCTGTATTCAAAAGGAAATATCCTCATTATCCCTATAGTGTTGTACCCTAGTTTTCTCTTACAGAAGATACGGACTTCTGTGTTGTGGATTTTCTCTACTACTTTCATCAGGAAAAACACTGTAATCAGAGGCCTATTAGCCCTTGTCCTGTCTGTGTTCCATCAGTAAAATTTCACAGACTGGCAGACTATTAATACCTATTAACTTCCTGAAAAGAATGGATGACTTGATACTAGTTATATTTCATTGCTCACCAAGCCTAATATTTACATCTAGATATTCACTGGAGTCCATTAACTGAGAAATTTGTTTTGACTTTCTTTGTGAGGCTGCAAAGAGATGTATTTATATAATGAGGATTCTGTTACAATTTAATATTTTATAATTTCTATAATTTAAAATGAATGGCCTTTTTTTTTCTGGTTTAGTGTTATGCTTTAAGATGATCTTGTTTCATTATCCATACCTAATTCTTCACAAGATGGAATGTCTGAAAACTGATCTGGAGTTCGGGATATTTTTAGTGGGAGTTTCAGATGAGTCTGCATCTCCGTCTGGCTCATCTGCTGCTCTCATGATTTCTAGAGGTGGCTGAAAGGGAGGGAGGAGGAACCTACAGTGCAGTTAGGCGGGAGGGAAGAACAGTTTCAACTCAGCGATCCAGTGGTGAGCGGGTTCAGGAAGCTTATGAGCAAAAAGCACATAACTGAAGAGAGGATGAGGAGTGGAGAGAAACAGAGGACTGAGATCCTGCTAACTACTTTGAGGCTTATTCTGCAGCAGGATCAAGGTGTAGTGCAGTTACTTGGATGCAATGGTGTGATAGGTGGATGTATGGAGAGGACACAGAAAGGAAAACACAATTTTCCTCCAATTTGTGTTCTTCCTCTGACCTGGGTCTGGATTTTTGTTTTTTTCTCCAAAGGAGTCTAATTTATTTAAGTGAAAATTTAAGATGACTGTGTATAGAAGCAAAAAGACATTAATTAGAAGAGGAAAAAAAAATCTGCTCCAGGTAGTTTAAAATCATTGGAAAGATAGGTGTGTTTAGGAAACATTTTTCTAACAATTTTACATTTAATCACTGCAAAATCAATCATTAGATGCAATAAAAGCTCTGGGAATGTTTTCAAAATGAATGATGAATGAAATGAGAATTCAGAAATAATATTATTTTGTCAGGAAATGTTGAAAAATGTTTTATATATAGATTAGTTTTACCTTAATTACATCAAAATATAAGTTATTCAAATTAGTGTGTATTTAAGTGGAAAATAATTGCATTTTAAATTTCATTGAAGAGACCTGGCAAACAAAATGGTAATAAAAAGCAGTTATCATACAAACAGAAAGCATCAAAGACTATACGCTATGGATTTTATTCATGGAGGTGAAAGCAAGCTAGGCAGAGTAATGATTGAGATTTAGCCTAGGTTAGCTGAAATGGGACTGAAAATTAAAAATGTACATACCATAACTTCAGTATAGAACTTGGATAGCAATCACAATGTCACTGTCAAGGTGAATTCCTCAAGGCATGATACAGACCTAGCAGCTGTATTGTTTTGCTATGGATTGAATAATTATTTTCCAAAAAAATGAAATAATTGTACTCTAGTACTGTCCATATAATGTAGTCTTTTAGTTCTGTATTTCACTGAGTTTTTATTTTATTGTCACTTTCTCTCCTACTTTTCCCTAACTTTTTCATTTTTTCAGTCTCTTTTCTTTGTATTTTTTTTTTCCTGCAGAACCAAACCCATCCTAAACAGTGCTATTCTGTCCATGCAGAAAAATTCTAAACAGCAGTCCTCATGGAAGATCAATACTCTTATGTAATTCTCAACTATCCCTTCCTTTCAAGCATGTAAGCATTTTGCACATATAATGAAGGCTGAAACCTGAGTTATGATTATCCTTTTATTTTTATTTTTTGCAATCCTTCCATTTGTGATACAGAGATGCCTGGTAGCTTTAAGTGAGGTTAGGATACTAAGATGAGTTTTCATTTAGACACGTGTGTATATATTTATACATGTAGTTCCTCTTTTGACACAGTCACTATCTTGAAGAGTTCCCAGTCTAGGGAAAAAGACTAAAATGGGTATTCTTACCCTCGTATTATAAATGGGACATTGATACAAAAAGCTCTTGTACAAGGTTGTGTCAGAGGTAGGAAAGCAAGGTCAATTATTTGGAATCTCATCCTAAAACAATACATTCACAAGTAGTCTTCTTTCAGGCCAATGACTTTCAAACCCAAGCAACTTTTTGAAATTGCTTGTCACTAGTTTCCAGAATTCAGTATTTTACTTTAATTTGAGGTGCTCCCAATGAACTTCTAAAGCCACTGTATGCGGGGCAAGTGTCAGTTTCCTTAGGAAGAGAAGAAAGGGATTATGTTGAATAAACCGAGCAAAGATGAAGTGTACAGCTAGATCTACCCTCTTCTCATTGGGGATCCCTTCTTCTTTCTCTCACCTCCAGCAGAAATATGGAGGGGTGGGGGTTGTATCACATCATCTGAGAGCTAAGGAACACACTAATGAAAACTCCAGTATAACATACGTGGTAAGTTCAACTTTTTCCTCACTTGTTTTTACCACTTAGAAATGAAATGAAAAGGCATAGTGAATACACGTGATGAAACTGACACTTTTCCGCGTTCCACACTGAATAAGATTTTTCTTCTGAACTAACGATATAGAAATCTTTTACATTTGTGTTCAACTATAAAGGTTGCTACTTTGTAATGCTGCATGATGTCTGAATTTTTTCACGAGCTGGATACAATTTCTTTGGAACTGGTATAAGCTTTTGCCTTGAGAACAGTGAAGGGTTTTATTCTTGTTGAGTCTGATGACTCTTATTGATTTGATGTCCTCTAAAAATCTCTTCAGAGGAAAACGCTCTCCTTACAGAGGTAGATTAACT
Source organism: Syrrhaptes paradoxus (assembly GCA_013400615.1). Lineage (NCBI taxonomy): Eukaryota > Metazoa > Chordata > Aves > Pterocliformes > Pteroclidae > Syrrhaptes > Syrrhaptes paradoxus. The sequence continues at coordinate 28,109 of VZTO01017890.1, forward strand.
ATCTGACCTTTAAGCACTGCATGAAAATCAACTCTTTTAAATGCAAAAATGTCACCTGGTAATAAAAGGGACTTGTTAATGTGTTTGGGAGAAAGCTGAAGTTTTTCTTAGGATTGTTGCTAGAGCTTCACTCTATAATATATTCTGCAGCTTGCCTTGTGGCAGATTGTTTCATTATCCAGCAGTATCGTTAATCTTTTTTATTATCACCTTAAAAATAAACAAACAATGATTTTGTTGTGTTTGACACAAGGATTGCATTTTAATTTTGTAGGCTTGTATTATTGACTTAGAAAAACCCTGCAACGTTTCAGCTTGAAATACTGACTTACAAATATGAAACCACTGTTCAAATGTGTGGAAATGGCATCTGTTGTGCATATTAAACAAAGTGTGTGATTTTTATCTCTTCCATGTGGAGCTTAGCATTAACTAGGAAAGTTTATATTAATTAATTTGAGAAATAATAGCTTGTTATTCATTTTACTTTCATGAAAATAGTTATGCTGTTCTGCAGGCCTTACTGAAAGCAGGTCTCTTGAAGGATTACGCTCAGATGCAATCCTGAGTCTCATGGTGGAGTTAATTTCAGTATATAATATTGGAAAATTCAGTTGGTTTGAGATTCTCTGTGATTTATTTTTTTATTTTATAATTTCACAAAATTTTATTTTTCTCCTTTATTGTTTCTAACAGTGAAAAATAATAAGGTTAATGATGATGATGGATTCATTCAGGCTTATCAATGGGTTTTAGATGTAATTTTCTCAATTCAGCAGTGTGGAAACATGGACAGATGACTATCAGCATTCATTTCTGCTAGCATTATAATTTGAAATTAATAGAATAATTGTATGCTTATGAAGGAACTCTTCTGGTCATGTCTTCATTAAAATTATGGCCACTGAAATAAAGCTTTGTTTCATTGTTTGGTATTCAAGGCCAAGGAGACACTGAGGTCCTCTAAAAAACCACAAACGAAACCAAAAAAACCCCACATGAATCCATGTGCTACATTCGTAGATATAATTAGTCAGTCTTTAGGAATTTGTAAAGTATAATAATGATGTAACTGAACAGAATTAGAGAGTACCATTTATTTAGAAAGTTTTTATGACAAATCCAAACGTCTGTTACTCCTTGACCCAGGTTTCTGGTTTTTCTGTATTCTCTCATTTTCTACTGGTGTCCTTCATATGTGATAAACTGATACATGCAAGTTAGAAGAAAGAGTGATTTAAAATATATGTGCACAAAACACTAGGAACCAGAATTATTCAAGAGACAACAGGTACAGCAAAAATTTGTAATAACTATTATTTAATTTGGGGAGTTGCAATGTTATTTTTTATTTCACAGACATGGCCTCGATTCATTAAGCAGTAGTAGCATGTTGATGAAATCTATGCTACCATAAATCATTATAACTGGGAGGCTACCTAGTTAGCAATTTTTTTTTCATAACAGATAGGGTTTTTTCTTCTATTTGCCTGAAAATGAAGTACTTACAGAACGATATGTATGTGTAATAATGTATTTGTTTTAAACTGGCTTTCTTAAAGTCTTTTCCTATTTTTAGCCCTGCTCAATTATGATTACTAAAGGAAAGAGGTTCTGGAGACTAGATTTCTGTAAGAGCTCAGGGCAAAAGCGTCATATTTTCTTGCTCTTCCTTGGATTTCATCCAAAGCCAATTCTGTTTAATCTGCCTGCTGCTGCTCTGGAAGTGACATCTGTTCAAATTTACACTCTTTATCATGGCTGACATGTTGTTTGTGTGTCTGTTTACCCCAAGTCCTTGTTCCAACTGCCTCTTGCAGATAATTTGTGATTTTTTCCTTCAGTCTATCACAGGTTGCTAGGCATTGAATTGCTGCATATGGAGCTTTGCTATTATTTTTTATTTCTTTTCCTCAGCTTTGCAATTATGTTTTGAAGAAGAAATGAGAAGTCTAGATGCAACATGTATCAAGAAATATACTGAAGAAGGGTAGATGAGAAGTGAAGGGGTGGGAGGATGTGGCACACAGGAAATATGTATATATGATAACCTGATAAGGAATCTAGTAAAGTGTGGGCTCTGGTGTCTATACATCTCTTTTCTAAAATAAATATTGCTCTGTAATTTTAGCTACAAAAGTAGTCTTAGGCCAAACAAATAAATCCAGACCATGTTTTTCTGACCTGGGGTTCATAGTTATTTATATGTATAGTAATATTTAGTACTGTGAGAATTAAAAAAATGATTAATTTGATCTTAAAAGCTATGAGATGACCTTTGAATCAGGACTGTTATTCAAAAATATTTAGTCTGAATACTTTAATATTCAATTAAATTTTGTCCAAATGAAGGTTTTGCGGTCATGAAATTGCTGTTTAAAATCAAATATGAGATTCTCATGTGGTCACCCCAGGAGTGAGATTTGAGATAAATGAGACTTGCAAGGAAGATGACAAGAGCTGCCATCTTTATGTACATGAGGACAAGAATCTCTGTAGAACAACACAACTTCAAAACAACACTAGTAGCTACCATACATACTGAAAATTAACCCTGAGAAAATCTTAAATTTCATAATTGTGGAGCACCACAATGTGCACACGCTACTGGAATAGAGGGTGAGGGGGAAGTGAGGATCATTACCCCCTGTCTCCACAGTATTATAAAGAAAAAATTTTATACATTCACTATGGTATGTACTGAGGAAGTAAAGTGCTCACATGCAGAAATAATTAAAAAATAAACTGATGTAATTTTGAAATATCAGAGAATGAAAAATTAAAATAAAAATAATTTTTTGAATATTTTGAGTTAAAATACATATCAAAAATACCTAGAAAGATTCCAACATATTCCTTTATTGGACTTTGGCACTACAGAAATGTTTCTTGCATCATAGAACAGTAAACTTTCCAGTTTGGTTATTCTTTTTTGCTTTTTCGATTTTTATTCTAATTTCTTTAATTATGTTTGCATAACCAGGGCAACTAAAAGCTGGAACAGGATTTAATATTTTACATGCATGATGGATGAAAACTATTTAGTCGTAAATAATTTTGAAAAAGAAAAATGTACTATCTTTGCTGAAGAGAAATAGTCCAAAATAACCATGTTTTTCTTTTTACCTTGTCCTACTGTCCTAGAGTTTCAGTGAACCCTGTCTTAATGTAAAAATGGGGTCTGAATTATTTCTAAAATTTGGAATATAGGCACATTGACTCGTAGAGCAACCCTATTAGGACAGTAAACCAGAGAAACATCAGTGCACAGACCACAGTTACCGTAGGCACACTGTATCCACAGAGCTGCCCACACACAGACTGACTTGCTCTTTTTAACATACGTCTGTATTGATCTTGTCCCATGCTTCTGCAACATGTGCCTGCTGGCTGACTTGCTAACAAATACGAGCTGACACACCTTTGAGCCAAATATGTGCAGCTGCATGATCCATCTGTAGGTTATGCCTTGCTTCTACTGGATGACAAAAGAGTAGTTGAAAGAGACAGTGAAAATACACTACATAGAAATCGTACTCTTGTCATCATGTTCTCTTCCTTTCCCATGCTACTGTTCTTCCTTCTGCATGCTTAAAGCAGTGTTCATATGATACATGCACCTCTGTCACATAGGCAACTATTTTTTTTTTCTTAATTCATAGATTTCAAACCTTGTTTCAGGATTTGCACAGAAATTCTGTTTCTTGTCATGGTTGGATCCTTGCCTTTATTTCTGTGTAGTAGTTACTGTCTATTAGTGCAAAATGAGAATAGCTTTCAAGCTGTGTTGATGAAAATCACTATTGGCCATGATTTCTGTATCTGTTTTTTCTCATTATAGACTCTCCATGCTTAGACCTCTTGCTAAGTAAGTTACTACATTCACCAGGCCAACACCTTCCAAAATCCTTAAGAAACTGCAAGAAGGACATTGTTGTAACACAAAGGTATTTCTTAAGGTTTTCTGAAACTCTTCCATTGGAGTTTCTCTAGTGGAGAACACTGTGGAGAGCTTCCATTTCTAAAAGAAGTTAAATACAAGGAACACAAATGTGTTTCCATAGCAATCTTAGAAGATTTTATGCATAACATGCTCACCCAGATTCAGGTATGCTCTACAAAATACTGAATTCTATGTCCTAGAGATCAGATAGTCATCAGGTGACATTGAAAATGGATAGCCAAGCTAGATAAAAACAAGAATAAAAATTCTGTTTCTCTTCAGTCTATTATTTTCTCATTGATATAAGACTTTTTTCTGTTTGTTGTTATTGCAAATCCCTGACTGCCTTGCTAGTGGTAATATGTTTGATGTCAGGTCAGTATTTGCTTTTCTTTTGTCTTTCCGTTTGTCCACACATTCACACGTTGTACATTTTTATTGTATGCTCATGATAATGACAGTTAATTTGTTTCTGTATGCCATCCCTTGCAAGCGCCACCAAATTTGCTTTACCTAACACTGAGTTATTTGAATTTTTCCCTTTAACTATATATGTATTTTACCATAAATATTCTGTTACGTCTGTTGAGTGCTCAGCAGAGGGTGAATGTGAAATCCTTACAAAAGCAGTATACGGGAGCTAATGAATCATCGATGTTTACACAATCCAACTATTCGATGGATTTTGCTGAGTGAAAATTTACTGTTTCATAAGTAGGATTTGAAGACCACTATGAAAGCAGAGGTTGTGTTCATCCCCTATTGTTCTGTTTACGTTTTCAAAACACTAAAATAACAAAATAATGCAATTCTGGTTATTATTGCTGACTGGAAAACATCCAGCCTTGCTTTGAGCTGTTTTAATGGAAACCAGCAAACAAGGTGCAGCCAAGCTTGTTGTTTGACTTTTTTCGGTATTTAGCTTTGACTTGGATCTTATTTCATTGGGCATCTAGAGAGGTAGGTACATTCACACTAGAAATCCAAACCAATGTTGGTAGTTTTGAACCCAGTAGTTAAGGAGATATTTGTTTTTAGAGATCTCTGCAAGAATGTAATCATAGAATGACTACTGTCTCCTTTCAGAAGCTCGATGGATTATAAGCAGAGGAGGTTTTTGCTGGAGTATGTTTTTAGTAGCCCAAGTAAGGGTTTCCATGCAGAATAGCTCCTTCAAGTCTCAACACAAGTAACATGCAGCTAACCATCAACAAACCAGTCAAACTGAAATGGAAACATTGAGACTAGATACACTTCCCTTTTGTTGCACATTAATCTCTTTTTTTCTTCTGTTGTGGTTTAACCGACGTCTACTAAAAGCACTATTTACCTAACAGTTTATATAGAACCTATACCGAATGTCCAGTTTTATGAAATAAGTGTGGGTTTTTCAACATACCTCAATTAGAAAAATATACAGACATCTAATTTCTCTGCTGCTTCAAAAACCTGCTGCCTGAACACTTAATGAAGTCCTATTTTATCAATGTATGGATTTAATCAGTTTCTGTCTCTTTTTTTGCATGGCAAGGGTTTGTACTATGTCTGCAAGTTAAATTCCTTGATCATTCTTCTTATTTTTATTATTTTTCTGAAATGGGGTGTAGCACAGGAAGACATAATGAGCAAGTGGATACATTATAAGGCAGAAACAAAGTTTGAATGCAAATCAGATGTATATGTAGTCACATTGATTACTGTACTCATTTTTGCTCCTCCTTCTGCTATATGTTGTCCTTTATATGGCACAGAGACTATATTAATCTTTCTTTTAAGCTGACTCAGAGCAGACTGAATATATATATATATCACTGCACAGCATAGGATGGGTAGATTTTCATCCTGTGTAATTACAGTATATTCATATTAGCATTTCTCTCTTACTAATTAAAAGGAAATTCTTTCTATCAGATCTTCCAGATGAGCTGCTTGTGGGATACAAACAGGAGCTGACATCTTCGATTTTGCTTTTGCAGTGCAGAAAAATAATTTGTCTTGATTGTTCCATGTTCTGGAGCATATTGCCGTCAGCAGTGATATGAGGTCACAGACAGCTTGTAGGAAAATGTTACGAGTTTACTAAGAGAAACTTTCCCCCTCCCCTTATTATCAATACAAGAGAACTGTTTCACTGTGTTGTTAAGTAATAATCTTCTCAGTCTGGAAAAGCACCTCACCAATTATCTTGTAACTTTACCACCAGTGGACATGTCAAATAAGTATATTTAAGATAGTCCCTTGTTTCAAATTACTGCTTGCCTTCTCTCGTTGTACAGAGGTGTCTGAGGTACCACTGTTCTCGGCTCTGTGGAGACGGGTAATTAACTTTAGTCCCTCACTTAGGGAAGTGTGGCTTTATTATTCTCTTGCCATGTTTGATTTCTCTAGCATTAAAAAGTAAGCTGTTAGCATAAAAGCAATGCAAATATCTCACATAAAATCAGCTGTGCTCCTGTCACCAGCACTCCAGACACAGCAGGAGATTCCCCTTGGCCTAAAGCAACCTGCTGCCATCGCGCCTTTCAAAGGCTTCGCTGAGCAGCCAAAGGGGGACAGGCTCAGTTAACCATTAATGACAAACGCTCTGAGGAAAAAACATAAAACTACTTTTTAAACTTTAAGAGGGACTCAGTGCTTACCTTTGCCATGGTGCAATTGTTTGGTAGTGCAGCTCAGTATATCGCTGTGTGTGATGGTGGGTGAATGCTGCACTTATCGACAAGAGGCCTGATGCCATGGTACCGATGAAACTGAGTGACACTCCATTACTTGGCCTTTGTGGTACTTCCATGTGGAACCTGCTGTAGCTGATACGGGCTGGTACGCCAGCTCATTTATTGTTTCATTTAATGAGCCTTTTCTGTGCGTTTTTTTTCTGTTCTGAAAGAATCCATTTTATTTACTTTTGGTGTTATTAATGGCTTGGAATATTTCTTCTGAAATACTATGAGAGTGAAAAAAATCAACCTGTTAGGTAGGAACGAACTGATGGCTTGGAAGTTTGCTTTAATGNTTCTGTGCGTTTTTTTTCTGTTCTGAAAGAATCCATTTTATTTACTTTTGGTGTTATTAATGGCTTGGAATATTTCTTCTGAAATACTATGAGAGTGAAAAAAATCAACCTGTTAGGTAGGAACGAACTGATGGCTTGGAAGTTTGCTTTAATGGTTTCCTATTTCCAATTTCCTGGTTAAGTAAAGGGACTTAAGACGTAGTACTGTTACTGGCCTGTGTTGGGGCAAATGCCACTTCTATCAAAGTGTCTGGATACTAGTCTCCTGTATTTATACATAAAGAAACAGAAAAGTTTATAGTGTTTTCCTCAGATGAGTTTGTGATCAAATCCTTTTATTTTCCCACTGAAACGTACCCGAAGAAATTTATTATATGTTAGATGTATGCTAATGTAGAACAAGGAAAACATAATTGTATCTGATGGTTCTTGGTTCAATGTATGTATGAAAAAAACTGTTTTCATTTTTTTTCCCTTCTAAATTGTGCCATCTTTTGTGGAACAGTCACTAAGATTACGTACTGCAACCTCAAATTCCACCTAAAAATAGAAATATACCCTCNACTTGCTCTTATTCTTCTTATTATTCTTATCGTGTTGTGTCACACACATATATTCTCAGTGACCACATGATGTAAACTGCCTTGGTAAGGCACTGTTAGTTTCCACCGTTTCTTCATAGTTTCCAATGTTTCATTTTTTATGGAATGTTTAGCTTTTCAAGATTAGAGGTAGTCTTTTTCATCTTTCTGCCATATCTTCCTAAGCAGAGGAGAAATTGGAGCAGACAGCTTTAATAACTTAACGTACAGTAGGGAAGCGAGGCCCAGGCAGAATATAAAAAAGCAATCTAAAATTCAGCACCTTAAGTGCCTGGAGCTTGAAAATGACTAAGGTGTTATAACTTAATAATATCAATTTGGAATCATATTCTGGACTAAAAATAAAGGAGGAAATACAGCTCAAAATTTGTGATAGAGTGTATTGCTCTGTGGAGGATAGTCTGTTACTTATTCATTACAGTGCAGTCTGCATAGAAGTGAAAGCAGGTCTAAATTAGCATTTCTGGATTATTTAGCGTTTAGCTTATTATAGTTTAAATCAATAATTAAAACATATATTTTTTCCCATTACTAATTTTTTTCCCATATACTTTTCTAAATCCCAATAATGAATGCTTAAAAAAAGAAAAGAGAGATGCCTAAGTAAAAGCTGAAATTTGCAGCAGACAGATATGTAGTAACTGAAAATATTGAATTAATAGCTGCCTGATGAAATTTTTTTGTACTGTCTTGGTATCAAAACGTTATGGTCAGCCCTGGTGTCATCCAAGCTAGTTGCCTAAGTAAAGCAGTCACGGATTTGGGTGACTGGTATTACATCCAGGGTCAGTCAACCTGCATCAAAGATGAGTTATACAGCAAGAACAGTAATTTAAAACATCATACGTCATAATTTCAAAAGTTACATCCACTCTGTATCTTTAAATACGAGAACACAAATAATTAAAGCAGATGGTTTATATATAAAATTATTCAGAACATTCAGCAACTAAAAGTGAAGTTGCCAGAGGTTGTAAACATCTTGCTATGGTAGGAGTATTGCTTTAATTTGATGGCAACCAGAGATCAGAAGGTTACACACCACATTTATCAGGCCAAAGTCTGACTGGGACTGGAGCTGAGCAAAGGCTGTGTCCATTGGTGACAGGATTAGATCTGGCCTAAAAAAGGGGCCATTTCCTCTAGGAAGATATTATTAAAAACTTTTGAATCAATTGAAAGGAGATTTGTACACCTTGGTTCCTAGATCTGTAGAGCTGAGCTTTCTCCTCTCAGTCCTTTTTACTTTCTCAACTTCAAACTGAAAGTGACTGGTCAGTAAACGTTAACAGACCTGGTTAATAATAGTGTCATTTTATTTCTGGTAAACTCTGTGTAGGTCACTACAGATAACAACACTAAGTATCTCCTTGGTGAGAGATTTATTAGGCATCAGACATTAGCCAACTTCTTAAGAATGGGTGTTTAATTCCAGTGGGTGTAATTGAATGCAAATAGCTGCATAATAACTTGTTGTGCTCCTTCCACATTTGCCTGTTGTGTCCCTTGCTTGTTCTGCAAAATCTTCTGTGATGAGGTACTTGAAGCGGAATTTTTTTGATTTGTTGTTTAACCCTAGTCAACCCAGACTTTGATTCTAGGAAGAGTAAACTCCCTAAGCTACCCTAAGAAGGATACAATGATGTGCTGTAAATCAAGAAGGCAATCTTACATGCCAGCATAAATCTTTACTACGCGTGTATTTCCTCAGTTGTGTCACTAAGACTTTGTTCCCTTTAGACTTGATCCAAAATGTGAAAAGGATGCAAGAAATATTTACTGGAACCCAGACTGTGTTAGAAAAACAACAAAGATGAGGAGTTTCTGCAGTTAAGAGTTTGTTTATTATTGACTTTA
>VZTO01017891.1:16145-28858 GCA_013400615.1 Syrrhaptes paradoxus
AAGGCCAGGCTGGATGTGGCTCTGAGCAGCCTGGTTTAGTGGTTGGCTGCCCTGCATATAGCGGGGGGGTTGAAACTAGATAATCACTATGGTCCTTTTCAACCCAGGCCATTCTGTGATTCTATGATTCAATGATTCTATGATTCTATGATTCTACGATTCTATGAAATGTACTTAGAGTTAACCTTCAAAACTTAACAGAATTTCTTGCCAAGATCCAAGTAGTCTAGTCAAAACACAGCTTCAAACATTAAGGAGAAAACAACACTCTTTCTAAAGTAGATCCATAACTTAGGTGGCATTGGTTTCTTTGTTTTGTTTTGTTTTGTTTTTTCCAAACTTTTCACCTCTTACTGTTATGATACCTAAGAAAAGCACCTAAATTCATAGCATGAGCAGATTTTTAACGACATTTAAAAGAGTTGAGGCATGGTTTCACCTCCCTCATCTGTTAATTTTATCACAGAAGTATATTTTACAGATGAATGGCTCTGGAATATAGCTCTAGGTCATATTAAATAAGTAGGTAGGGGGGCATAGCTGACCATAATTTATCATAAAGTTGTACCTCTAAAGGAAGATATGCAGTTGTTGAACAAAAGGGATTTGTCTGTGAAATGGGCTGTAGAGCCACTAAATTAACGTCTGCCAGATACAAGATTAAAATAGATTATTTGCTTATTTCACTGCAGTAGCCAAGAGGCATGCAATGTGCAAATCCAGAGTCTGCAAAAATAAATTTCTGACATATGTCCAAGATATTTCAATTTTGGGTGTGAAACTTGAGTGCTGAAAGATGTGAGAGGTGACTATCTTTGCTATCAAGAAACAAATCACTTCTACTTTTCAAATTTACAAGGAAAGAAAAAACACAAATTGTACCTTGCAAACTTCGGAATTTTATGTAAGTAAAATACAACCTCAACATAAATACAAAAATATACACACTTGGGTTTGAGGCCATGTCTATAATGGCCTGCTTGTACTGATGTGGACATTATGTATAGACAAAGAGTTTTCTGACCATACACAGACATATAATTCTGAATCTCAGTGGAGCAGGTGACTGGCTTAATGTCTCCAGCGCCAATTTCTACCAACATCTGTGAGGACCCTTCCTATCATTATGCCAACAGAAGGGGCTATGCAAACTCTTCCTAATCTGCTTTGGCAAAGTCAGCCGTGCTGGAGTAAACCCGCCTTGTTGTTGCTTTGGAGCCAGACTCGCTGACCCTGGGGACAGCAAACTGCAACAGAATGGCAACAAGCAGTCTGGGGACTGGTACAAGTACAGCAGCACCATCTGTTTGCCTTGTAAACGTCTGCCCACTACCTGTTCTGGCACTGTTTGGTACTACAAGAACACACTTCACCAGCTAAGTGTGCTCTTTGAACAAAAGCATCCCTGTGCACTTGCACTAAAGCACCTCTACTGGCACTGCCAACTGAGTTGTGTGTTAGGTATCCACAAGATTTATGAAGAGATGGAATTAACTTTATCAGTATAGTCATTGCCTTTAGATTTTCCCCAGTATGGCTGAGGTATGGCTTGATTCTGGCACCTGAGTGGCACAATCCTTATGGTAAATATGGTCAGACTGGTACAGAGTATGCAGACTTTCACACTACAGGGCAAAGTCGTCCTTTGTAATAGTTTGAAAACTAGTTTAGTCCTGTGGACCCCAGACCTGTGCACATACAGCACTTCAGGCAACATGTGAAGTCATAAAGGGCACCCTTTGAAATTCAACAAAACTTTTCACTTGGAGAAGTCTCCAGTCTACCCTTTTTGAAGATTTGTGATGCAATTTGCACTTCATGTATGTTGTGTCACAGGACTTTGCATGGTGTGGAAACCTGTGTTCAACAGGTATTTCACCTGCTTGTATTCATTGGATATTTGATCTCATTTGTATTTCAAATGTACTGCTGTTGAGATAGCATAATTTAGCTTGCTAATCAATGTGCACATTGAATAAGGTGCATATTACTGTTTGAATTACATTCCTTTCTAATATCTCTAATGAACTTTCTCCTACATCAAAAAGGGTATCTTACTAACTTTCTACCTATCAGGCAGTAACCACTGGATTCTGTTTTCTTCACTAGGATTCTGTGGGATTCTCTGGAGCTCCAGAAAAAGCCCTATCCCACACTGCTTAGCATTTTAGTTAATATTAATCAGAACTTAATGCAGACCTAGAACAGTTTGAAGGATGCGTTTGCAATAACATGTATTACTAGTAATCCCGTAACACTATCTATCTATACAGGAGACCAATTGGGAAAAAAAATCTGTTCTTAGACAGAATGTGGCAAAGTGACTGTTTTCCCTTAATTGAAGAATCAGTGTGCATGAAAATTTGTGAAAAAAACCCACTCAAGTGGGTTTTTCCCTGATACAAATGAATGCGATGTTAAATTGTTTCTGCAGAGATACTGTAATACTGTAAAACATGTAGTATATTTTAATTTCTACAACTACAGACCTGTCCTCAGATTAAATTATCTAGTCTACATTTGTTTATACCAGCTGAGGATACCGGACATTCAGTTGTCTGTTTAACGCTGTGTGCAGACACTTTTTACTTTCTTATTCAAATGTCTACTTTTTTCTTCTTGTGCCACCAGATACAATCATGTGTGTCATTACTCACAGAAAGTAAGGAGGCAGTTTAAACTCCATGATCAGACTACTTTCAGCTGCTTAGCAGGGTCTCTGAGCAGCTATACAAGCTGGGGCAGGACCTTTCTCTCTGTTGGTCAGACTATTATAGAAAGTCTGAGACTTATTAGATTTTTAAAGAGAAATGGGGGAAAGAATCCTGACAATGATTCTATTTACTAGTTTTACTGCCTGATTTGAATGGGACCTGGCTATTTCTGGTAATGAGAGAAACAGCTCCATATCAGACTTTCAATTCCTTAGGCAAATAAGTAATTGCCTTTGCTTTCATTGCCCTGTGTTATAGATCCATGGACTCACAATCAGAACCTGTCTTTTTAACTTCATTCTGCAAAATGATGGCTCTTGAGTCATATATAAACTAACACATAGAACCACAGAATAATTCAGGTTGAATGGGACTTTGGGAGATTACCTAGTCCCAGTTGACTATCCAACTAGGTAACCTCCAAGAGTCCCATCAAATTTTCTGCTTTAAGTAAGACAAAAGAAGTAGGTTGCTCTGGTCTTTGTCCAGTCCCATTTGGAGCATCTCCAGGGACAGAGAACCCATAGCCTCTTGCACTGTTTTCAGCTGGGATAGTGTTAATTTATTCACAGTAACCTGTATGGGGCTCTGTTTTGGACTTCTGATGAAAACAGTATTGATAATACAGGGATGTTTTAGCTGTTGCTGAACAGTGCTTGCACAGAATCAAGGCCTTTTCTGCTTCTGACCCCACCCCACCAGTGAGTAGACTGGGGGTACACAAGGAGACGGGAGGGGACACAGCCAGGACAGCTGACCCCGACTGACCAAAGGGATATCAAACATCGTATCCTGCACCCCGACTGGGGCAACTCCTAGTGTCAATAAATACTGGGGGATGAAGGGATTAAGAGCAGCTCTGAGGAGAAGAACTTGGGGGTACTGGTGGATGAAAAGTTGGACATGAGCCAGCAATGTGAGCTCACAGCCTGGAATGCCAACTGTGCTTGGGCTGCATCACCATCAGCGTGATGAGCAGGTTGAGGGAGGTGACTGTCCCACTCTACTCCACTCTCTTGAGACCCCCCTACAGTGCTACATCCAGCTGTGGGGTTCTCAGCACAGGAAGGACATGGACCTATTGGAGCAGGTCCAGAAGATACCACAAAAATGAAATGAGAGCTGGAGCACCTCTTCCATGAAGAAAGGATGAGAGAGTTTGAGTCGTTCAGTCTGGAGAAGAGAAGACTCCAGGGATACCTTCTTGATGCTTTTCAGTACTTAAAGGGGCTTTGAAGAAAAGTGGGGATAAACTTTTTAACAGGACCTGTTGCGATAGGACAAGGGGTAATAGTTTTAAACTCAAAGAAGACAGTTTTAGACTTGATATAAGGAAGAAGTCTTTTACAATGAAGGTGGTGAAATGCTGGAACAAGTTGCCCATGGGTGGCAGATGCCCCGTCTCTGGAAACATTCAAGGTCAGGCTGGACGGGGCTCTGAGCAACCTGATCTAGTGAAAGATGCTCCTGGTCATTGCAGGGGAGGCTGGACTAGCCGACATTTAAAGGTCCCTTCAAACCCCCAATTGTTCGGTGTTTCTGTACTATGATGTCATATTCAGCAATAAACTCTGGGGGAAGAAGAAGGACATTCAGAGTTATGAAATTTGTCTTCCCAAGTAACCACTACTTGTGATGGAGCCCTACTTTCCTGGAGATGGCTGAACACCCGCCTAACAATGGGAAAGAGTGAAAGAATTCCTTATCTTTGCTTTCACATGTGACTTTTGCTTTGCCTATGAAACTGTCCTTATCTCAGTCCACAAGTATTCTAAATTTTACTCTTCCAGTTCTCTCCCAGATCCCACTGGAGATGGGTGAGTGAATGGCTGTGCAGGGCTTACGCCTACTAGGATTAAACCACAACACCCCTATGGATGCAGTGCTTGAACACAGTCAGGGTTTCTTTTTCTTTTTTTTTTTTTTTTTTTGTCTTCTTATATGCAGTCAGGATTTCCTTTGCTGTAATTTGTGATAATTATTTAATGTATTTTACTGTGTACCTCTTTCTTCTTAATGAGGTGCCTCTGCTTAGCCCATTTAGGTTGACTGCAGTTAGATTTCCCTTCCTTCTTCTCCAGCGCGAACCAATTTGTTTTCTCTGTGCTCTCAGATAAGCATCTTTGGTGTCAAATGCTCCCCACTGCTGGCCATTGGATGGACATTTTCAACACAGATGCCTCTGCCAGTTTGTTCAGAGAGGAAGTGCACTTCATCAAAATGGGAAATAAGTTCTACATTTTAAATAAACAATGAAGTTTTGGGGTTTTTTTACCCAGTATTCTAACGCAACAACCTGTTGGATGGGCAAAGAGCCTATGTTTGGGTTGAGTTTGGTAAAGAAACACTAATTCCTCGGCAAACCTGAAGAGTGGCACAAGCAAAAGCTGCACGTCGTGTGATGTCCGCACTGTTCCTTCTTGTGGTTGGTAGCAGGGATGCAAGGAATGACCACACAGGTGTTCCCACCCCTTGCACTGCCCAGGTTCAGAGCACAGCCGTGGTGAAATGGGCTGTTCCTGAGACTGTAGCTATCTGTAGCTCAGCCCGACTACCTGGCACTGATGTTTTTTTTCATGCTAGTTTAGTCCCAACATGTTCTGGTGTAGTACTACATATGATAATTCAAATTGCTTGCAAAAGCTGTATGTCATGTTAGCTGTTTTACTGGAGGCTTTACTCTGTACAGAGCAGCAACATGAAGCTGATGAATTCTCAAACTGTAGATGTTTTCCTTTTCTCCAATTAGATCCTTTTGGCTCTTTTGCATATTCGGCTACTAACTATTTTCTACAATTCTTCTTAGGAGACTGTAAACAGAGACATTCATGGTGAATGGTATGCATGGTGATATGGTATGCAATACATGTTACTCTAAAGTATTCTGTTACTTCAGTGAAGTATTTCTGTGTTTAGGAATACCTAATATTAAAAATCTAGTCTTAGTGGTGAGTACTTTCCTTCAAGAATAAGAAAAAAAAAATTTTACTTCTTGAGCTGATGCAGAAATTCCTCCTTAGGGAGGTATCTAATTTTTAATTCTTCCTTATATGGCAACAGTTCATTAATGTACTGTTATCTGTGACGTAAGGGATGAATGGAAGCAGTATGCTACTATGAAAACAGAGACAACATCCTAAAGACGAAGCCAGACAGCCATTGTTCCCTGTAAGGTGAAAACATGAATTCCTAGCACAGCTTAGAAGTCGGTGTTGAAAACACAAATTCATAACACAGCTTAGAAGTCAGTGGTATGAAGAGATGGAAGGAATAGTGAACTGCAGGACAACGTGAAAATTGATTGTGCAGCAAAACATTGAGCAGCAGTTTGCCTGAGGAGTTTAAGTTAGTCAGTATTACAGAAAATGAGACACACGACTGATGGTTTATCATTTTGAATTGCAGCTGTATCTAAAATTATTGCAGTTTTGCAAAAATGGAGAATGAAGTTTCTGCAACCTCAAAGCGGTTCTTGGCCCTATGAAAATTAATGACTGAATCAAAAAGGAGGAAAAAAACGTATAGTAATCCCACCCCTGAAAATGCAGATACAGGTGCACATTCTAGATTTACTAGGGACACACCAATGAGACAGACACAGGACGTAGCAGAGATCAGCATGAAGCCTAATTTAGCAAATTAACAGGAAGAAAAACTATCTGTTCAAATTCTGCTGTAGTGCACCCTGTTGGCTTAACTATATGGTCGTATGATGATAAATTTTATCCACTGTGCGAGTGGATTGAATCCCTGTAGTTCTTCAAATTGCTGTTGGTTATAATTTCTTCAATGACTCTCAGTGACAACTTTTGCTGGCTTCATAACTGTCTTACCCACCAAATGACAGAGAACAGATTGCCCAGAGAAGCTTTGGATGCACCATCCCTGGGGGTGTTCAAGGCCAGGCTGGATGAGGCTTTGAGCAACCTGGTCTAGTGTGAGGAGTCCCTGCCCATGACAGAGGGGTTGGAAGTAGATGATCTTTAAGGTTTTTTCGAACCCAAAATATTCTATGGTTCTATGATTCTATGATTCTGTGAATTATCCCTCACAAAGTATAATTTCCATTGTACAGTGTACACTCAGCTCTAATTCAATTACACTTCATGTCTTTGTGTTTTATTTCAGCAGGCAGAGGAGTACAATGGACATAAACTCCCTTTTCCCTCTCTCAGTCACTATGAACAAAGAAAGAACTAGTGTTTAAGGGCCCCTGAAGATAACTTCAGTTATGCAAAGAGGCAAAGGAATGCACTAGCATAAACAAAAATATGTTAGGACTTGGTGCGTTGGTTTGCCAATGTCACATATGCGACAGTGTCATTTTAGGTTTCTGGATGGACACTGCCAAGGGAAAAAAATATTCAAGTAAATTTAACACAAACATTAAAATATTTTTATTTGCACATTATGCTTTCCATATTTACACAGTACATTATAGTTAATTATCTCTTTTTCTCTTTGAGCATCTGTTCTTTCTCCCCACATCCCTCCCGTTCTTCCCCAATGCCTTCAGTAATGCTATGGTGCACTCATCCAGCAGTTCCAAGTTCCCTTCTATTACCCATAATTAGTGGTGTCCAAGAATAGTCTTCTTGTGCAAAACACTTCTTAATACACCTATTTGTCTCTAAACTGTCTCAATCTATGCATTTACACATGCATGTCATGTATGTATTTTCCTATGCCTCATCAGGACAGAGATTACACTTTTTACCATTTCCCACAGCTGAGAAGAGATCCACCTCAGTATTATACTCACTCCCATAAGCTTGATTGCAGCAGCTTTTGGTCGTGTTGTGTTAACAGCTCAAGTCTTCAGCAGCCAGAGGGAGATCAAAGGTGGAGCAGTTTTTGCATTTCACATTGCCACTGGAGCGGCTCTATTTTACAGAGACATTGTCAGAGCACATGTTCTACATCTCAGGTGCCAGCCCTAAGCACTGGACTACCTGGGTCAGAAAATCTTTTCCGCTCTCATTTTGACTGTGATTCCTACCCTGGAGTCCCCAAAAACCCTTAAAGGTGTAATTAAGACAGATACACACTTGTGTCAGTTTTCCCACTTCTGTACTTCACTGAATGTCTCGCCCACTCCACATCTTCTAAGGTTATCTCTAAGTGTTTTCTTTGACTACGTAAACTTAAAAAAACAGGCTGTTCTTTTCTCTTGCTACTTTCTGCTTTTAAAATGTTTTAAATATCTTACTAAAAGACTTTGAGAAGATTTGGAATACAAGATGTAAAAATGCTGTGTCCAGGTCATTGTAGTCATCAGCAGTTAAAATCAGAAAAGGCTACGAAGAACAGTGTAAGGAATATAAAAGATGGAAATCTTGAAAATTCAAGCTGACACTTCAGTGTCAGTCCTTCACTCTCTCAAACAGAAATATCTGCAATTACAGACTGTGGGGTCAGGCACAGGAACAGGGAAAGAAGTGAATCTTTCACTCAGTCTTAAACTGTACAATGTACGTATGCAGCCAAGCAAATGTCATGTCTCCTGGTTTGTATCTTTCATGGGCACCTTTCTGGGAACAGTGAGACTGCAACAGCTGGTTGCTGCTGACCTAGACTTTTCTCTATGACTTTTCTCCCTTTACCTTTGTACTCTGATCTAGGTGTTCCTGCTCCAGCAGGGGGATTGGACTAGATGATCTTTTGAGGTCCCTTCCAATCCCAAACATTCTGTGATTCTGTGATACTCATATTTTTTCCCTGATTTTTTTTAGAATTCCCCTTAGTTTGAAAGTTTTCAGTCAAGCTCAAGTGCTTTCTATTTCGCACATGGAGACAAGGACTCGATAATTATTTAAGACACAAATAAAGCAAGTTGACACATATCTTTAGGGGTATATTTCCTGTTAATTCAGCATCTAATAGATGAGGGTTTTTTTTCTTAAAAATATGATTTTTTTCCAGTTTTGTCTTAAAGATAAAACTAACTTATAAATACCTTGAAACACAACTGTTTTGTAGAGTAGCAGTAAAAGGATCAATGGTTTAACTTCTCAGGGCACATCAATAAAATGGTGGACTTGAATTACTACCTTTGCCTTTGACACTTCCATAGTGCTGAGAAACCTGATACAACCATAAGCCACAGTTAACAGACAGTGATTGCTTTTCCTGCTTGCACAGCATGGTCTCTCATTGAACTTACCTGGGAAAGGAAACAAAGAGAATATACACCTAAGGAAATCTCAAGAGAAAGAAATCAGGCAAACACCTGTAGACTGCTTCCAGACCCAAATCCCATGGACCCAGTGTCTCACATCTTTATGGAGAGGGGGATTCCAGCCCAGTTTAGTACAAGTATGTTCATGTTTTTTCCTCTCAAAGTAGCTAGGAGGAGAACTTTCATAAGTATAAATATGAGAGTTAAGGACATATTTCTCCCTGCCTTTCACACCTTTTACAGCCGA
Source organism: Syrrhaptes paradoxus (assembly GCA_013400615.1). NCBI lineage: Eukaryota > Metazoa > Chordata > Aves > Pterocliformes > Pteroclidae > Syrrhaptes > Syrrhaptes paradoxus. The sequence continues at coordinate 25,285 of VZTO01017891.1, forward strand.
GCTAACTTTCACTGCAAAGGCAACATTTCATAGCTCAGTGTGTACAGTTCAACTGACTTCCAGAGATAGTGCTGGGGAGAAGGTGATTTTAACCCTGTGAGTTCAGATTGGATTTCAGTATTGGAAGGAAAAATGTAACCAGTATTCTTAATTGTACCTGAATGTTCACCCCCATTACATCTCAGAAAGAGAGAAGGCTGGAAATCCATAATAGCATATTTTCAGAGTACTTTTTCAGAGCAAACTGTGAGTTTGCCACCATACATACACAAAAATTAGCAGAAATCCATATCAGTGCGAGAGTTTTTTTCATAAGTGGTGTCCCGCCAGTGAGCTCTTGCATTAATAGGGTAGGTACTGGTATCCTGTTGGTACAATTGCACATGGCCTTTCACTATTAATACTTCCAAGCCTCTTATCTCATTAAAAACTGATGATTTATACCTGAAGAAAGAGATGCTGCTGTTGCTGTTATTCAAGTCCAGAACTGCAAAAAATGTTTATTATGTAGGCTTATTATGAAGATACTTTAACGAAAACACTCAGTTTCTTAGTGTTTTAATTACTTCTCTATTAAATTTGCATTTTCATTGATACTTAAAACACATCAACCTCAATTCTGTCCACTGTTTTGTAAGTTTAAATGCTCCGTGCCCTGGTTTTGGCTGGCATAGAGTTAACTTTCTTCATAGTAAGTAGTTAGTGTTCAAACCACAATGCTCTGTCTGCATTTCATTGAGTTGTTCCAAATGATGATATTGATTTAATCAAGTACATGAAATTCACTTCAACTTTTAATGACTTTTAAGCTGCAGTATCAATGATACAACATTGTACTGAAAAGCTTTTTCAAAAGGGGGATAGTCTGAACACAAGTTTATCTGATCAAAACAAATGTTTTGCTGAGCTTCACTACTTCACTCGGTTTGGATTTTGTTTAATACCAAGAGTATGTTCTAAATTGTTTTCTTCCTTCTACAGGTATAAATCTGTTTTAATGTTATGTTAAGAAACTATTTGTCCCATTGAAATAGAAATGAATTTTGCACAAAATATCCTAGAAGGGATTACCTTACAAAGTTACCTTGCAAATATTTATATTGGAAACTTAATTTATATTAAAACTTTCCTTTGTTTGTTTCTGTAATCTGTTTAATACATAAGCCAGGGAGGACCAAGTATGGAAGGGAAATTTTTACATGTGTATGCATATATTTATACATACAGACATAAATGTAAGTTGAGACATTCTTAACAGCATTTCAGAATTAATGAAGACATAGCAGTGGTTTATTTTAGCATCTTGATGGATGGGTGTTGATTGCTAACTACTGCAGATTATCTTCTCAGATACAGTTTCATTTTTTATTGTACAAAAAAAAAATGCACAAAAATAGGTAGTATAATGATGGTTTTCTGGGGATATTCTCAGCTGCTTTCTCAAATTCTACTTTAATAGAGAAAGGCTTAGAAAGTATAAATTTAGCTCTATGAGCTGTGCCAAAATCTATGGTACTTAAGTTACAAATTTGAAAATCAAGTTTATCCTTCAGTTACTAATGTGGTGTCTGTGTGCACACTGAGAGCACTCGAGTCATTAATTCCCTGGGTAGTCCAGGAGCACCTGGGCTGTATTCTGTAAGGGCAAGTCACTGGGCTGGCTGGAGACAGTGGACCAGCTTGCAATGGGGCACTGAGATCCCAACAACCTTTGCAATTACCTGTTTGATTCCTGCAGGTGCTCTCCAAGTGGGAATTTCAGACTGTTCCTGATGGTGTCCCCAACAGATCCTGTTGTGCCCAGTCATCCCACATGTATGTGTACATACATTGATTAACACCCAGGTGAACTGACCTGGAGATGTCCAGGCAGCTCCCGCTGCAGAAATGATCAATTGTTTGTTGACCAGACACTTACATATAGGCAGTTGAAACTTTCTACAGGTGCAGAAATATCCTTGCAGGGATATTTCTTGTATATCCTCTTGTACTCAGTATATGTGGGAGATGTTTTGCAAGTAAAGGCAACAATAGTGTGGGGTTATGCATATCTTGGGGTGGTCACATACACCCGTAGACCTCTGGTTGTAAGAACTGAGTGAAACAATGGTTTGTGGAGGTTCTCCTGACTCAGCTGTAGATGTCATTGAGAGCACTCTTCCAATACAGACTCCTATCACCATTTGGAAAGCAACCAACCATCCTCCTTGAGGCTCTTAATTCCCCACACAAGCACTACTCTATGTCAATACCCCTGTAATAAATGAGGGGTTTTGACACTCTCCATGGGTGTCTGTGCAGGACAGCTCATGGACAGGGTTGGCTCAGGTTTTTCTGTCAGTGTGAAAGTATCCACAAAACATCTGCCATAGAGGCAGTCCTCTTTCTGACAATTTTGAGATGGTTTTTGTTCTTTTTGGACAACTTAGAAAGAAAACACATTTGTCTTCCTAGACAGCTAGCCTAAAAGTCCTAGAAGAGGACATTAACTGTAACATCAAAGATTTGTGATCTTAGAGAAACCACACAATCAAGCTGTCTGCATCTCTTTCTGTTCTATCCAGTCTGTGAAATCTTCCTTTTATTATCATTAAACCAAACTGAAAATAAAATCCTTGGGGTAGGGATTTATTAGGGCAAGGCAGGTTTTTTTCAGTTGGTTGGGGTTTTTAATTTGTGAATACCAATTTGCTCCAATGTAACACATCAGAGATACAGATAACAAGGGAAAAGATGAAGACAGGTAAAACTGAACTTACTGAATTGTTGATGGCAAACAAAGCTTCAATTTAGTTTACTTTTTTTTTTTCATTAGCTAGTGAATGTAAGCATTACCTTCTCAGTTGTTTTTGTTTTGTTGTTTGTTTTTTTGTTGTTGTTATGATTTTGGTTTTAGTTTTGGGTTTGATTTTGTTTTTATTTTTATAGAGCCTTTTAGCAGAGGTTGGAATGAGGTTAGTGCTGCAGAGCAACCCTCTGAAGCTTACACATCCCCACTATTCAAGGTTTTTAATACAGTAAGTTGGTTTCATCCATTTTGTAAATTGTGCTGAAATGTACCTATTGTAATGTACTTGGAGTCCTCACAGCCTGGGATGCTTCAATCTGGAAAAATGATACAAAAGAAAATAATATACCAAAGATCTATAGAGCACTGAATGACTGGGACAGAATGAACAGAGATTTATTGTTCACTGTCCCTTTCAGTAAAGGAGCCAGGAGCCACAACTTCTTGAATATGACGGATAGTGGTTTGGCAACTTCATCTGCCAGTTCCTTCAGGACCCGCGGATGTATCTCATCAGGTCCCATGGACTTGTGCACCTTCAGGTTCTTTAAATGGTCTCGAACCTGATCTTCTCCTACAGCTGGCAGTTCTTCATTCGCCCAGTCCCTGCCTTTGCCTTCTGTGTCTTGGGCAGTGAGGCTTGAGCACTTGCCAGTGAAGACTGAGGCAAAAAATTTGTTGAGTACCTCAGCCTTCTCCATATCCCAGGTAACCCTGTCTACCCTTTTCTTCCAGAGAGGTTTATTTTCCTTAGTCTTCCTTTTATCACCTATGTACCTATAGAAG
>VZTO01017891.1:29848-40986 GCA_013400615.1 Syrrhaptes paradoxus
GGGTATAAGCTAAAAGAGCATAAATTTAGACTAGACATTAGGAAGAAATTTTTCACTGTGAGGGTGGTGAGACACTGGCACATGTTTCCCAGAAAAGCTGTGGATGCCCCATCCCTGGAGGTGTTAAAGGCCAGGCTGGATGAGGCTTTGAGCAACCTGTTCTAGTGGAGGGTGTCCCTGCCCATGGCAGGGGGATTGGAACTTGATGATCTTTAAGGTCCTTTCCAACCCAAACCATTCTATGATTCTATGATTCTATGAAATTATTTTAAGAGGTGACAGATACAAAACAACTTCCCAAAGTGCTTTTTCAACATTTTGAGATTAATCTGTGCAACATCTTGCATAGTAGGTTGTGAATGTACTTCTCTCCGGTAATTGACTAGGCAGACTAATGGGAGGAAAATCCAACGATTCTTACATACAGTGATGTTGCTGTCAGACCAGGGAGTTCACTGTAGCCTGGAAGGGCTGTCAGGGAGAGATCAGTGCATACTTCCCTTGCTCACCTTGCTCTGCTATTTTCTACCTTAGGCTCTCACCTTTGTAGACTGGAGACTGAAAATGGAGCTCAGCAGCCTAATTTAGATCAATAACATTTATGTTTTTACCTCTTAGCCTGCTTCCCAGGTCCAGAAACATTTACATTATTCTCTTTCAGAGCAATCTGTGTTGTGAGCTACTGAAATTTTACAACAGTGATATAATTAAATTCTTACCCCTCAAAAAACCCATGAAGTATATCTGCATTACCAGTCTATTTCTGGAAAGTACTGGTGTGGCAGAAATATCTTTGAGGGAAATCCTTTATCTTCCTAACTTTCTGCAAAACTGATTCTAGTTTGTAAGTATTATATACAAAGTAATTGATGACAGCAGTAAATGCCAGTTACCGTTTTCCTTCAGACCAAATAAAGAGAAAGGTGATTTTTTGGAAACAACAAACAGGCTAATATGTTAGCAAAGCCAAGTAGCTTTCATGTTTCTTTTAAAGACATTTTGCAACACGTTGATAGAGTTACTTAAACTGAGGCAAAAATAGAAACCAAAAAGTCATGCTATTGAATGCCATTGTGATAATTTTTAAGTGCCTGCTGCTCAGATGGAATTCAAAGCACCAGATTAGGTGATCAGAGAATGAAGAGATGTCCATGTCTTTGAAAAAGCTTCAGAAAAATAATCTGATATAATAAGGAAGCCATTTCAACTCTGCAGTGGCGGCTCATTCTGTGAAAGATGAATCAAACAGAGGCTAATTTATTTGGAAATAAGGCTAGAGACTGAGGTTCTCCTTTTGAGCACTATTTCAGTATGAATTGTTTCTTAATGTTGTTAATAATAAATCACAGATAACCCATTTAAGTTAGAAACCAGTAGATTAAGATGTTTCTGAAGTTATCAACAAGTATTTGGGAAGCATGATAAGCAAGATCATGAAGTAACAGACCAATTTTAGAACAAACCACTCTCTTATGGGGAATTCCTACATGTGGCAAAATTTATAAATTTGCATTTGGACTGTATCTTTTTGCAAGTGGGCACAGAAGCAGAGACTGTGTATCTATTCATTTTATTAACAATATCTTTGCCTTAAATCCTTTCATGATTTATAGATTCTGAAAGTTTAGTGATGTGTATCACAAGTGTATTAAGTTTCCCTGTTGTGCTGGTTTTTAACAGATACTGTTTTGAATGTTATTTGGTTTTCATCTGCTCTGCAGGAGAAAATGGAAAAAAAGAGACAGAAGAAGGAGAAGCAGAGAAGAGCCACAGAAAGTCCAGAGTTCACTCAGGCAGCCTGGGTTGCCTTGGCAGGATTTATACTCTTTTAAAGCTTTTTATTATTTTGGCACCTCTTTGCATTTTGAGGGAAAAATAAGTAGATTCATTACATGCAGTGCAATAAAAATATTTAATTGCATTTTGAATGAGCTTATGCACACGATGGCTTTTCGTAAAATTGCTAGGTATTGATGTGTTGGTTGGATAAGGGAGATAAGACAAAAATCCATGTTACTGCAAATTAAGTCGTGTAACATAATAGATGTCAGCAACTTATCACTGTAAATATTTTTGCTGTACAGCTGAAAAAGTGAGTTGGTGCGGCTGATTCCGAATGTAACGAAGTTTCTCAAGTGAAGAAATTTTAATATGGAAAAAGGAAGAGCTGTTGAGCCACATGGGGCTAAAACAGACCCTGGAAGACCCTCAGGGTGGCCAAGTGCTCTTCTTCATGCTGCTCAAAACCAGCTGAGATGTCCCTGTCTGCACGAAGATGTAAGCTTTGTCCCTGCATGGAATGGCAGGATTCCACATCTCGTGACACCCCAGAGACAACCCCCGGGCAGGAAATAGGTGGGAGAGGGCAAGGAGGAAAAGGACCCAGCTGTTCCTCTCTGATTCTTCAGGTGAGAGAACTGGTTAGGTCTAAATGGGGAACTGGCAGGTAAATTTGAAATAAACAAGTGAGTTGTACTGCCTTTCCAGAAAAGATGCATTGTGCTGGGAAGGAGGTGCCATGTTTCTAGGCACAGCTGTAATTATTAGTGTTTTGCTGTAGATGAGAAATTGCAAGAAGAACAACCTGTTCTAAATGAAAATAAAATATTGTGATATTTCAATTCTTTTGATCCCTCTAACCTTAAAAACCACAATTTCCAAGCTATCAGTGGAGAGGCTCATTACTCTGGTTGTGGATGTTCATTTCATGGTTGCAATACAATTTCTATAGTTAAACATTTGTTGTCATTGCAGCAAATTGCATCCATTTGGCTTTGGCAGTGCCAATAAATCCATCTGCATAGCTTGAAAGAAGCAGTTTCTGCTACCAGGCATATGTACAAAATCTCCTGGGTTTAGACTGTATATCTGTCCCACAAACTGGGTGAGGAAGGAAGGAATTGATAACAAAGCTCCTGAATTTGCCATTCTGAATTCACCATTCTGAATTCACCATTATTTCAATGAAAAAAATGAAAAAATTAGTATACAAATACCGCTATAAAATTTATTCAGTATAATAGATTTTTTCCTGAACAACTATAAAAATCTACATAAAATTTTAATGTATGCCTGATGTTAAATTATCTTCTAAGCAAAGAATTGCAACCAGGCCATTAGCCTCAACACCAAGAAATGTAACTGGACAGATGGTTTACCAGTAGTTTTTTCCTTGCACAGCACAGAATGAAACAGCTTTTTTCAGAGCAAGGCAGTAAAGCTTAATTTTTGAAAATACAGCTCCTCAGAGGCACATAATGCTCCCGGTTTTATAGAATTCTCTGCTCCTTACACAGCTTGGGAAATTACCATTACTCTCTTAACACCTTTTCTTTTTTTCTTTTTTTTCTTTTTTTCTTTCAAAATTATGTTCTGTGAAAAGGAATACCATGATAAATGTATTTCTTCTAAAAATAAGGAAAAATAATTCCCCTGTTTGAACGCTTCCTCTTCCATTTTTTTGTTTTGTTTTGTTTTATCACAAAATGATACTAATTTTATTCTGAAAATTCACAGCATTGAATTTTGAGCAAGGCGAGTGTCTTCCTTAAGTTGTCTTGCTATCTTATCTTGATCTTTTGATATAAGTCCTGTCAGGACAGAGTTATATGATTTCCATTTCTGCAAGTGCAGCCTCTGATCTGGTGTGCTGAGTGCTTCCCGTCACATTCCCTCCTTGAATGACGTGCACCTACTGCAGACACAAACATGCTGCTTAACTGCTTCCTTTCTGAAGAGACAAATTCTGCTGTTCCAGAAGCGTCCACTTCATTCACTGCTGTTGTGCTGCAATATCAGTTATCTAAACAAATATAACATGGGAAAACTTCACATTTTGCTCAGTGTTTCTGACCAACACTCTGATTAGAGGTAACTTCTGAAAAATTACCAACATTATTTAGAAAGAAACAATTATTTATCAACAAAACAAATGTTCAAAGAATAAATCTTTCAAATGTGGCTGGTTTTACCTTCAGATTGGAATGGTCAAATTGTGAATAAATATGTATTCTCTTAGCTAGTTCTTCATATATATTCACGCTCACAGAAAAGTCTTTCTGAAAAGTTGTGGTATGTCTTCAGATTTCTTTGTTCCTCCCTTTTTCTATGTGTGCTTTGATGAGTCTTGGCAAAATCTTGGCCTCTATTGCAAGGAGTTTTAACAGTTTAAAGCAGCTTAACAAGCTTACAAGCACAATTCTATTCCAGTTTAACAATTTTCAGGTTTCCAGAACCACAAGAGCAAGAAGGAATTCATGTCTTCAAAGACTTTAAGAGTATTCAAAAAGCTCATTATGAAATGAAAGAAAATTTGAATTTCAGACATTGGGACAAACTTAAATGAAAGCTTAACCAAATTATTCTTCATTAAAACCACACCATAAGATCTCAGAAAATTGTTAAGTAAAAAGTCTTATTTTTGTTTTGCATCTGTTAACTTGCATTAAAAACACATTAATATGTACAAAAAGTGTGGTGCATAGAGAAAAGCAATATATGTTTTCAATAGGAGTATTTAATAATTTGATTATACCATGTCTTTCAGACTATTAAAGTACAAATTGTGAAAGAAAATGTGCCCTGCATTTTAACTTAAGTAAACAGACTTCAAGAGACTTCAGTTCAATAAAAACTGAATTAAGTTTTGAACGTACCACCGAGTCTGCCAACTGAATCCACTGTTTCCTTCTTGTTGCAAAGCATCACAGCAAAACCTGCTGAGAATAGTCCCATAAAAGTCTTCAGTAGCATGATTTTCACTAGTGTGTTTACCACACGGTCTTCTCTTTTCTTTCCTTTTCCCATGAAACCATGGAAAGTTAAACCAGGACCATACTAGAGATAAGTACTACTTTGTGATGAGAAGTCCTGAGTATCTAGAGATTGAAAGTCAGGTTTTTATGGGAGGCTGGAAACCAGCAGATGCACATAGAAACTTTCAAAATTACTAGTCACATTTTCAGGTGAAAGGCAAAATTTATGTATCATCATTGATAAAGTGTGTAAATCAATTCTGATACGAGCTGCTGCCCAGAATACATGGCAGCAGCTGGCTGACAAATGAACCAGCAGTAGAGTTATTCCAAGAACACTCTTAACAATAAAAATGCCGATGAAGATCGTTGAATGAATTCAGAACTTATTATTCAGAAACTGGCAGACAGTTAATATTTAACTTACTGCCTTCAACACAGACAACAATCTGATCAGCATTAAAGCCAACAGCACAAGTGCCATGTTATGGAGGAGATTCCCTCTGACTTCCTAATTTCATATTTATTTAACAGCAAATGATGGCCCGGATGTTGACTGCAAACTGTGAGTTGAACACAGCAAAGCAGGTAGTCAGTTTCACAGAAACTTTAATGAAAATATGTATGTTTTTGTTAGTTGCATTTTTGATAATACAGGATGAGTAAAGAGCAACTTTGAGTCTTGAAATCCATGTAGTTTTCTTTGTTTCTTTCTTTCTTTTAATCCATTGCTGATCACATTAACTAAAGAATATAAATTCAAGTCAAAGTCCCTTTTGAAAGAAAACCAGCGCTATTTCATCATGCATTGCCACTACACATCAGACTCATAGCAAAGAGCAACACAATTTTCAGAAGCCCTTAACCTGGGAGGTCTCTGGAATACAGATTACTACAGCCTCAGTTCAGTGCTGGTGTTGGTTCCACCATTAACATCTCTTGTGTCTCTGTAAACCAGTCTGTGTGTGCCTCAATTGGACTGCCTGTGACAGCTTTTAGGTTAACATTCATCTTCCCATGCTCCCGCTTTGTTTCCAACAGTTCCCTGTCTCTGTTGTAGTTGTACTCTCCCATCATGGCAATTCATTTGCTCACTTTTAAACTTCTGAGACCTCACCAAAAGCAGCTACTACTTTGTCTGAAGCCATGACGCACTTCATTCCAACACCCATATTATGCAATTCATGTGTTTATCCTGATTTCATCTTTGATAATGGAAGATAAGAGATGGAAGCAAAGTTAGTATGTCTCAGATAAAAAATCCAGGTACCTCTCATAGCCGAGTCCTGTGTAAGCCTGGTGCTGAAAGAAGCATGAGACACACTCTTAGATGAGGTTATCCTGGCAAGAAGGGAAGGGTTTAGTTTCCACATAGAGTAGCAGCAGCTGTGAGTGACTGAATTCACCACTGTGTAAGTCAATGGTAAAATGAGTTCCTACTTTTTCTGTTTTCTCGTACATCAATTACTCTAACCTTTTGAAATACAACTCAGAATCTGTTCCTTTCCATTATATAAGTCCTAGATACTTCAGGTATACAACTTTACAGATGGAAATGTTGCTGTCAAATGTCATTTCCACAATGAGAATTACTGTTTTTCTAGTTTTCTAAGTAACACCCCATGTTACTTACCATAGATGAAAAAAACTATACTGTGACTGAAAATTTTCACTTTTAAGATAATATAAAAATTAACAAAACAGAAAATTATCTTTGAGTCCAAAAGAATCTCTTAATTCCAGATCAAGAAGGGATTTAAATGTATTATTGTTATTGTTAATATAATTAAAAAACATTATTGTTGTCTAACAATATAAGTGTCAGTTTAAATTATATGAAGTGAGACAGAGAAACAATAATATACTGGTTCTCTTCAACATCTTTATCAACAACATAGATGAGGGAATAGAGGGCCCCCTTAGCCAATTTGCAGATGACACCAAGCTGAGTGGTGCAGTTGATACCATAGAGGAAAGGGATACCATCCAGAGGCTGGAGAAGTGGGCCCATGAGAACCCAATGAGGTTCAACAAGGCCAAGTACAAGGTGTTGCACTTGGGCTGAGGCAATCCCAGGTGCTTGTATAGACTGGGAGAAGAACTCCTTGAGTTCAGAGCAGCCCTGCAGAGAAGGACTTGGGGGTCCTGGTGGACAAGAAGCTGGATATGAGCCAGCAGTGTACACTTGCACGCCGGAAGGCCAACTATGTCCTGGGCTGCATTAAAAAAGGGGTGGCCAGCAGGGAGAGGGAGGTGATTGTGCCCCTCTACTCGGCTCTTGTGAGGCCCCATCTGGAGTACTGTGTCCAGGCCTGGGGCCCCCAGCACAGGAAGGATGTAGAGCTCTTGGAAAGGGTGCAGAGGAGGGCCAGAAAGATGGTCAGAGGGCTGGAGCACCTCTCCTATGAAGAAAGGTTGAGGGAGCTGGGCTTGTTCAGCTTGGAGAAGAGGAGGCTCTGGGGAGACCTCATTGCGCCCTTCCAGTACTTGAAGGGAGCTTATAAACAGGAGGGGGAGCTACTGTTTACAGGCGTTGATAGTGACAGGATGAGGGGGAATGGTTTTAAACTGAGAGAGAGGAGATTTAGGTTCAATATTAGGCAGAATTTTTCACTCAGAGAGTGGTGAGGCACTAGAACAGGTTGCCCAGAGAAGCTGTGGATGCCCCATCCCTGGAGGCATTCAAGGACAGGCTGGGTGGGGCCCTAGGCAGCCTGCTCTAGTGGTTGGCAACCCTGCCCACAGCAGGGGGATTGAAACTAGATGATCTTTAAGGTCCTTTTCAACCCCGGCCATTCTGTAATTCTATGATTCTATGAATAATCCTCTACGTGTGCTATAGTTTAGCAACTACCCCTTATGTTATCTATTAGCATACTGTGCAAATATGGATAAGTATAGTTATTTTGTTGCATATGTACATTTAAGTACATACGTATATATTTAAGTATAGTAACTACCCACTGGCTTGAGTAGTTGTTTTCCCAATGAGGAAATGAGATAAATACCTATTGTAGGAACCAACAAGAGATTTTAAATTAAAAGTATGATCCCATCTCATGGTTATGAGCAGAGGAACTCTGCAGGCACACAGTTCATCCTGATCTGTCCACAGCACCCATAACTGGCTCCTCTTCTTTGATTAAACTGTCCTTATTGTATCAGGGCACACAGGCTGTGGAGACATCAGCCATCTCCCATCTCTCCCTTCTTCTCTCCCTTTCTCCTCTTGCATGGCAGACCTGAGAACACACACCATTCTTCCTTGTCTGAAAGCAGTCTACCCCACCACCACTATGCTGCCCCCTGATCGTATCACAGTGTGCATGGAAAGGCCCCCATGACACAACTAATTTGCTCTTTCTACATTTGGAATTGAGATATGAAGTATCACAAGAAGTATTACCAGCACACCAAATTTGACTGTTACCGTGAGGAAAGAAAAGAACCATAAAAAATACCGCAGTCTAACTTCTTAAATTGTAATTATTTATTTCACATCTTGTCTTCATGTCTGCTTGTCCTATTCAGTTGTCACTTAAGTTGCAAATGCAGAGAAGAAAACACTGTCTCTATTCAGTATTTCTTGTTTTCATTTTCCACTTTGGTATTTTTAGTTGAAAATCCGTTCGGATTCTTTATTATGTAATATTTGAAAATTAAAGAGACGTAAGTATTTGAAATAAGAGAAAATATTATCTGCCTGACAGTGCCATTTTGTTATTTTTACAAATGTACTTGCCCTATCTCTTAAATTATATATTTCTACAGAAGAGAAGAGATTATCTCAAGGGACTGTCTGGCCTTGAAAACTTATCAGTAAAGAAATATAACATATGACTTTCTGACTCAAAAGATCTGGTAGTCTCCAGTGCCATATCTATACATTTATTTAAGAACTTAAGGAAGCAAGAAGTTGTCTGGATGGTTAAAAAACTTGAAAATATATTTTTCCCAAAGAGTTTTTATGAATCTACCCCAAGGCAATGGAAAGATGTTCACTATGCAACACAAGTTGGTAAAACATCATACTGTCTTCCAGTGAAGATGATTCAGTATTTTGTGGAAACTGTGATACCACTACTTCATTCACTCATTTTTCTCTTGAAGCAGAGATTACAGAGCCAGACTGTCTCCTGAAACATGTTCTTCTTCTTTTTTTTTTTTTTTTTCCTTTAATTTTTTTTNGTACCTTGTTTTTAATGACGTATATCAAGCAGGCAGTCCTAGTAATAAAGCAAAATGGGTCCTGAAACGTTAAAGCTATCCAGCATCACAATTTGGAGTAATTTGAGATTATTCTTGCTATTTACTTATCTTGGAGAACATCTAATACAAGAATAAACCACCAACAACTCCGCCTTCTGACAAATTTAGATCAGTTTATAGTCCTGGTATTCCTTTATATTCCTGTACCTTTGCTGCACTGCAAGTCACAGGATTTGCATTATCATGATTATATGAACATCACTAGGATCTATACTCAAACCTTTGCTGCCCTTCATAACTCAAAATTAGCTGCTCAATATTGCATTGCTAAATTGTTGACGTTTCACCAGAGGAAGAGAGAAGTCCTAAGCATATGTTATATTGACTGACTAACTCTCGTAAAATCAGGGAAATGCTTCTGTGTTCATGAAAATAAAAGAAATCAAGAAAAATAGTGAAGATAAATACAGAAGTGTTGCCAAATGGAATGCTTTTGGAGAAAGAGGCTTTTCATAAAATGTCTATAATGTATGTTCAAGTCTTCTAAAGTCGGTGGCTTTCAGCATGCAAAGCCACAGATAATCATTTTATTGGCTAATTTCTTAGCTTGCAAAAGTGCACTTTCAGTGAAAAGCAACAGACGACCAATTTGTCAGCCTGCAGAAAATCTAGTTACAAAAGTTGTCCACTTTCTGGTGATTGATAGACTGAGATATGGTGTTTACAGAGAAACACAGTAGGTGTTCAAGTGAGAGCAAAAGGCGCAAGTGATGAAGACATAAAGCTAAAGTAACATCTGACAAAGTATGTACTCCAGTTTCCCATCACTATTGCTCCATTATTATTCACTTTTTATCCTGGTTTCATACTTTGTACTGCATAAATTGGAAAGGAATTAATGTAGAAAGTTTGAAAAAAAGGAAATGCAACTTGGAAATGAAACTCTTAAAGCCTTTTCTTGTAATGCCCACTATTGTCACTGTTAAATAGTGCTAAACAATGAATTGCAATGTGCAGCCCAAACTTTCAAATTTCTCAAAATAACACATTCCATGGGTAACACAGGTAACTCTTAAAATCCTCGTCTGTTTACTCCTGCCTAAAAAGGGGGAATTTATTGTCTGAATCCTCACCCTGTTCATATGTCTCGCTCTACTTATTATATATACTCTCTGTATAAATCACTTATAAATTGTAATTCTGTAGGAGCTTCCTAATGTGAGCACATTAAACACACTATTTTTTCAATTAAACTCCCTATTCCTACCACTTTTAATAAATTATTTTTAATATATTATAACATGTTTCCAAGACTCTATATATTGTGTTGAACCCAGAGAAAAATTGAGCAATGTATGCAATGAGCAAATGGCAGTAAGGATTTTAGAAAATTTCACTAGTAAAATGTGAAGTCCTTATCTTAGCTGATCAGTCATATGACCCAAATACTTGAAAAATATTGCTTGAAAATATTTCCCAGAGGAAACTGAGAATATTCAGAGAAAGAAAAAAACAAGAAAGACAGAAAAAAGTACAAGTAAATTTAATTAAGCTGATTACCTGAGAAGTGTTAGAATTTATTCACCCAGGTAAAGGTCCCAGTAGTTGAAAGCACTTTAACAACTTCTTTGATATGTATATCTCCTTTGACTTGAAGCACCTTAAAAGTTGTGCTTTTCTGAAGCAGAAGAGGTCTCAGTCTAATTAGAGGAAGAGAAAGAAACACTAAAAGCACCCATGAGAGCATAATGTAGTGCTGAAGCATCCTCCCCAGTAAGTTCTTCACTGGTATACCTTCCAAGTCAATTTATCATGCTTACGATCAGGTAAGTATGGAAATCAAAAACTTTAATTTTCAAAAAAGCAGTGTGAATCTCGTTGTGGCGGGTTGGCCCTTGGCTGGGGTCAAACCACACACATCTGCTCATGCAGTCCCCACCCCCACCCAATGACAGGGGAGAGAATTAAAGACGTAAATGGCAAAGACGACTCGTGGGTTGAGATAAGGACAATTTAATAACTAAACTACAATAATATTGGAAATAATACTATATACAAACATGCAATGTGATACACAGTGATTCTGCCCCTCCCCACCTGATGACCAAAGGCTCAGCCCACTCCCGGCCAATGACCTCAGAGGAGGGAGGGAATGGGTGATACACAATGATACTG
>VZTO01017891.1:41195-61512 GCA_013400615.1 Syrrhaptes paradoxus
CTGTCTATGGAGAGGAGAGAGGCTGAATGTATTTTGTCCTCGAGAGTATCCTAGCAACAACTATAAACGTTCTTTTCGTATCAGTTCTCCCCTGAGCAGGAATCCAAAACATGGCTTCTTGCTAGCTATTTATGAAGAGAAGGGGAAAAAAGAAAAAAAAAAATTAACTCTCCTCTGCTTAACCCACGATACTCGTAAAGTACATAGGCACTATATTTTAAATTACATTTCCATATCTTGATGTGCTGGGGAAAAAATAATATGCATTTTCACTCTCTCTTCAAAGTTCTCTTTGTGCCACAGAGCACGATTTTTATGATACTTTGGGATGACATGAAGAAACAGCTTTGCAGATGGTTACCCTTTCATGAATAAGGAGATAAGTCTCATCTGTCTACCTTCTCAGGCAATAAACCCCATAATTTTATATATTTTTATTTTCCCCAGGTACATTATCCCCAAAACTTCAGGAAGTGCTGTGAAATACTAATTGGGGCTTCCTAAATGCATAGAAGCAACCTTGATTCATCAGACCATATGGAAAGAATGCCTGCAAGACACTGAATAAGTGAGATGCAGTAAACTCAAATTCAATCCAGCCTAAAAGAGATTTATGTGACATACATGAAACTAATTGGATGTATCCTTCTGAGCCTCTGCTTAAAAGGTGTTTATGTTTTTGTTCACTTTTTAATCTTGTACTTGCAGTCTTCTTGGCCTCACATCTTTCTTATTTTCTTGAGAAGCTACATGCAAAGCCTATAGTTTGTGAAGGTTTTGAAGCTTGAATTTTTTCCCTCTGGGAAGCACGTACAAAGAATATAGATATTGAAAATATTCTGTGTTTGGTTTTCAGTGATTTCTTAGTCCAAGAAAGACATTACTTTTTCCTAACAACCTGACCTTGCTGACTATAAACGTGGGTAATATTTTTATGCTGGTGTCATTTCCCTGGTCATCTTAAATTCTGAAATATGTGTAAACACTGACATCAGAAAAATAAGAGGAATTACTCTCTGCCTTCTAACACGGTGCTGGAAAAGACTCAGCAACCTGAACGGACTTAGACCCACCCGAAGGCATGAACAAAACAACAACAATTGAACGGCAAGCACAAAAGCAAACCTTATTGAACGTCTGTTACAGCATAGCAGGTTCACAATGTTGTTCCAAGGGTTCTCTCTCTCTCCAGGTGGTGACTCTCAAATGGAACAGGTCTCCTGTGGGAGTTTTTCTGTTGTCTAGAATATTGGGTTGATCTGTTCTACTTCCAAGACAGAGTTACCAGGTGCCTAAAGCCATTAATTCATACTGTTTCAGTACAGTGGGGTATCTACACAGGTTTCATAAGTCAGGCAATATTTTATTATATTTCATAGTATTCTGAGAAAGCACATTGATGGTTTTGTAAACAAAACCAAATAAGGCTTGTTCTAAGGAAGGTGCTGCTCCTTTAGATCAAGTACTCCTGAGTACTCATCTGAACAGAGAGCAAAAAGACCTGACCAATAAACAAGTGTTGCCCCACTTTCTGTTCTGCCAGTAGTCACAGCAGGGTCATATCCCACACAGAGTCACCAGGCAGCAGACATAGAAAAAATTGTGGCCCCAGTGCTGGAGGAACAAATTCATGTCCAGAGGCAGCAACAACAAAAGCATGGGACAGAAGTGCATAGACAGGGGTGATAAGAGTCAGTATGAGCATTTGTTCTCTTCCTTGACCCACTAACTGCATAGAAACCAGACTGCAATTAATCCACATGGCTTTGGAAAATTAGATTCATTTCAAGAATCTTCTGCCAGTTTACCTGCCTCCTCTTGTAAAACTAAGCATAATCACATTGCAGAAAAGCACACCAAGTCCTCCCTCTCATTCAGTCATGTTGGCATCTTCTGCTTCATTAGAGCAGCAACAAAATCCTGCTTTTGTGCTAATGAAGTCTCTCCCTCTCAGTAAAACCATCCCACAGCCTTGTTAGAGTAGAAAATGAAATCTGATTCATGGTATAAGAATAGAGTGCCTAAAGAAAGCTCTGGTTTTGATTTAGAATGACCTGAAATGAGAGGCAGGAAATCCTAATATTAAAAAGAAGTGGGAAAAAAGTATTAATGAGAAAAAAAGATATAAAGTAGAAATTCTATAGGAAGCTTGTCAAGATTAATTGTTTCTTAGTGATATTTCTAGAACTACACAATTACCCAAGAGACTGAGAAGTGACTCTGCACATACACATATACCCTACACTCTTCCAGAGCTTCCTAAAGAGGGAATTCAGCCATGTGAAAGTAAAGAAGAATCACTTGCCTTCAGCAAGATGGGTAGTTAATACAGATAAGCTGCGTTGAAGAGACTCTGGTTTTCTCTTGCTGCTGTTATGGACCAGTCCTGAATACTGAGCACAAAGAGAGTTTCACTTCTCCATTCCTTCCCCCTGTGATCCTTAGCATGGGTTTCTGGTACCTGTTACACAAATACTACAAATTGTAGCTGAGAGTTTACCTGGCTTCTTTTTTGCCATGAGTACTTGTCATTGCCTACAAAGGTAGTAGTATCTGACCTGGTTCTTTTTCACAGTTTCTGTTCCATTCACGTGTTAACGTAACTAAACGGGAAACTCATGAATGTCTACATGTTTTTGACAAGGATATTGTGCCTATGGCAGTGAAAATGAATAACAAATGGCAGGAATTTCTTGGGTCAGGCAATCGAATCCTATAATCCCAATAAATTACATCAAGTTCTGTCCTACAAATACTAAAGCTTGCTGTCCTCACCTCTATTAGGAAAGCTATTCCATAATCTTCTTCCTCTGACAATTAGCAATCATCTTCTAAATTGCAGCCTAAGTTTTTTAATAGCCAGTTGATACCCATTTGTTCTTGTGCCAACACTGTTCTTCAGTATGAATCATTCTCCTGCTCTCCCTCTCTTTTGGAGCAGGTGAGTAATTAATATGTTGAGAGAAGCTGTTGAGATTGTGCAGAGACTGTTGAATCACCTTGTGCTGAATTTAAGATTCCCTTATTTTCTTCTAATTTTATTTTCAGATTTAATCCCCTATTTAGTTGTATACTGGTAGCTTATACTTTATCGTCAATAATGTTCGCTGTGGAGAATATTGTGGGCAAATGGCTGAATGAGAAAGGAAGGGATGTGATTGAGCTTGCATGAACATAACTACCATAGTGCTTTTCATGAACATAACTACCATAGTGCTTTGCAGAATAGTAGAAGAAGCAAGAGTCTCAAGGTCAGTGTGACCTTGAGATTAAATATTATACTAGCTTTAGATGCAGAAACAATGGACTGCATACCTAGTGATCACCAGGTGATCAGAAACAATAGTAGTCGCAATGCTCCAATCCTGAGCCTAGCTTTTGCAATATGTATGAACCTAATTAGCTGCTTTATAAAAGGAAGCATCAATCAGAATAAACTTTGAGACTTGATGATCACGACCAGGTGTGCTTGTCTCCCTTCATTCTCCACAGTTCTCCTGGGTCTTCTCTCTGTCTAGAGGCGAGATGAGACAGGGCTAGATGTTGAATAAGAGCTGAAAGGTGAGTGAGGTCTGGCTCCTTCAAAAATGTGTGAGGACTCATAAAATACAGTTACAGCAGCCTCATTTCAAAACGGGGCCAGAGAAGGAGTAGTGTCTCTCTTCTGAGCTAGTCTTCAATTTCCACCTTTATAAAAAGTCTCAGTGTTGTCTGTACTCATGCAGAATCTTGAGTCTCACATTTGACAATGTTCCAAATTTTAAAAATTTTTCTTCCTTGGACTTTTCCTAATAGAAATCTTGTCGGCTGCTGGAAGTGTAGTAGGGTACTGAGGGTGGGGTAGATATAATTAGCTCACGTTACCAGCTGTGGTACCTAATGCAAAGGACAGGCAGGCCGTCATTTACAGGACAGTCAACAGTTCTCCACATGCACTAAGTCTGAGTCAGATGAAATTTGCGTTGACATAGAAGTAAGACTATAAGGAAAGAAAACAACATGTGACATGTTCATTTAAACAAAAAGGTGTCCATGCATGCAAATCTGTGTCATTTTAGCTATGTTTAGGCCCAAATAAATTGTTTCCTGACATGAACCTTACTTTGTGGTGTGCAACAAGTGTATGCTTTGTACTAGTTTCCACGGATGCTAAATGGAAACATCTACCTCTTTTCTCCGGCACATTATAGAGGAAGCCAAGGAGCCTGCCTCAAGACTGGGTGTACCATTGACAAGCTTCATTTTTGTTACAACACATTTTGGATAATAAAACTTCACAATCCCCATACTACTGCTGAAAGGAGAAGTCACACTATCCTAGTAGTCCTTGGCCCGTTAGCCCTTGTTACCTGCAGTGTCTCTTATGCCATGCTGAGTGCTTGGTGTGGTCAGGTGGGCAATAGATTGTTTTGTTTTATTTGGGTATGTTTCTTAGTTGATCTGTGAACTGAATTAGCTGACCATACCCACTGGAGAAGTTGGCATCAGCTCAAGGAAAGCAGTGTGGAAATGCAAGAGGGCTGGAAGGGGGTGAATTTGGGCAATAACCCATTTATAAGCCAAATTATGGGTCTGTGAGACCATGCTCTCGATTTCTGAACTCATTTTAGATGTGGTCCTTCTTTGCTCTGTCTTCATTTCTTCATCTATAGAAAAAGTAACAAGCCCTTTCACTCTTCAAAAGAAGGTTGTGAGAACCTGGGGAGCATTCACTGCTTGGGTATGATGAGGACGGAGATTAAATGTCCATGTGAAGAACAGGAGAATGCACAGCTTCTAGGTCTGTGTGAAGTAGGAGCTGCAGTATCCTGGTACAAAGATTTCAGAGAGACAGAGTGGGAAGGAAAAAGGGGGAAGTTGAAAAAGCCTCCAAAAACATGCTTAAAACCTTCCCCCCCCCTTTCAGGGGTGTTTGCAGGAGGACGCAGCCTCACCCCAGAACAACAGGTTGCTGCATTACACTTACAGAACAGCTCTCTCAATTTATCTTCTGAAGGAGTTCTGTGATTTGCTTAATGGTAATTAAAACACAAAGAATTCAGAGATTTACAGCGATTCTTGCTGTCAAAACATTTAATTAAAACTACGGGGGAAAAAACAAACCACCAAGTTTTTCTTCTGAAATAAGTCATTTCAGAAGAGTGGTCTTGGCTTTTGTACTAATCAGTTACATCTTGAAGTATCCTGTTTACTCTACACTGACAGTAATAGTACTTACGAATCATTCAAATCACAAAAAATAGGCATATGTGAGAGACTATAAAGGTATAAAATGGTTTGAGATGTTTAAAAAAAAAAACAAAACAAGTTGTCATGTAAGTAATACAACATGGAATTTAGCACTCATACAAAGCAGAGACTTTGCATATTTACCTCCATTGTAGTGTAACGGGTAACAGACTGTTGTTGACACCCATCAACTGCAACAACCTCTGCAGAGGGACTTACCCTTCTTTCCATACTCCTCCTAAACCAATAATTAGGGAGCCACACTGATTCCCAAGTATGACACACCTTAAAAAGTAATCACTGCCCTGGAAGAAAACGTACATTCCAAGACATAAAGCAGGCAATATACAGGTCCTCTTTGGATCAGACAAATTAAAATCATGCAAACAGAAGACATACTTGGGTGCATTTTGAGGATCTATTCCACAAGAAGGTCACCTGCCTCTTTGCACGGCCTCTTCTCTCTGCAGAAAGTGCTTTGCAAAGCAAGCAAACATCATTAGAACCATTTTACCACTGAGGAAATGGAAATCCAGAAAAGATATTTTGCCAGCTAATGGAGAAAATCCTTTAGAGCACAGGTTTCAGTCTGGTGCTTTAATCCTGCAGTCTAACTGGTTTGTCATTGTCAACGTACCATTGCGTTACCTCTGTACAGCTTTCAGCTGGTCTGTTACTGTACTAAAAGCCCCTACATAGCTTCCTCCTTTCAGAGAACAGGCCATTAACAATACAAAAAGGACCTGCAAGCTCATCTCACATAAACTTGGCTCATCATGAGAGTTGTGTACGTCTCCATGTTGATGGTGTGCCTTGTCCCAAGCCCCATATATAGAGTAATGGAAAGAAAGACGGAGAAAGAGGTGCAAAAGTACTAAGAACATACTGGAAAAGTTCAGTAGGTTTGAGACACATTTTTAATGATGTTGGGAAATGAACTCAAAAAACAAAAAAAAGACAGGGTTTCACACATGCTTGTGGATGCTAGAACAGTTTCGTCACAGATGGCACCAACACAGTGCAAGGCTGTTCATATCACACGGGCATCACACAAGGGTTTTCCTCCCTAATTTGCGGGTGTCCACCATCCCCATGCAACCTGTATTACCTCTTCAGGCCAGGTTGCACTTTTTCAATAACCTACTTGTTCTTTTTATGTTGACAACTGCTGTCTCAAAAGTAAACCACATTGAACTTTGCCCAGTCTATGGTTTTCAAGGTATGCTTTCCTTCAGCAACGTAACCTACAATTTGATATCAGTTTGTTGGTGTTTCAAGTACTTAACAGAGAAGACTGAGTACAAAAGAGAAAAAGGTTAAAAAGAATACAGGAAAACATTTGAGGCCTTTCTTTTTAATAAACCAGACAAGAGGAAAGGGATCCAGAGAAGTGACATAATTCAATACAGATTTATATACTGTGACATTGTCTTGCATAAGTAAATTTTAGAGCGTGCTAATAAGTTCAACATGATCATTTCCCAAGAACTGTAGAAATCACTGTTAAAATAGCAAAATGTCATGATACAGGCCTAGATTTATTCACTGAAACAAGTATACAGACAGAGATTTCTGACAAAGCCTTAGCCAACAGAATTCTCTTAACACTTGACTGTTAATTAAAATATACATTAGTGGTAACTCAGACTTTTCATAGAAAGGACATTTGTTAAAAAATTAAGAGAACTAAGGAAGAAGATAATATTTGCTGACATTCAGTCAATTTGGTGAGAGGCAAACTACAAAAACGTCGGTGCTTTCCTGTATTTCCCTGCAAAAGGGTGAAAAAGGAATATCTGTCTTCATTTTGAAACAGTATTGCATGCTGGTAACTTACACTCCTTTAAAGAAAGAAGGAAAGATTGTGTATAAGTTAAAAACAAGACTTCTTCTATAAGAGGTTTGTCTCACATTGAGTCTATCCAAAATTATGTTCCCTTATCACCTCTCTTTGCAGTCAGCAGAAAATAGAAATTATTTTCTTTTTTTTCTGTTGTCTTTTTCTGGTTTAAACAATATTTTTATGTAATTTGGTTTTAGTTGTCCATTCATACATTTCTTAACACTAGATCTTATGCCTACCAGTGAAGCTGCATAAAGCAAATTGAGTGTGAAAAAAAGAATCTACTAACTTCCTTGATCTTTGTGCTTAGTTTTGTTCTCATAAGGGAGGAGGAAACAAAAGGGGACAGGGAAGGTGGTATCTGCTCAAGAGAGTACAAGCAACTGTAAGAGACCTAAAGCAAAGAAAACTGCCCAGAACCTGTCAGAAACTGTTAGGCTTTGCAAATCTAGAAATTGTGTTATGAAAAATCAAAGTTTTTGTTATTTTCTCCATAAAATGCAATGCACTGTTTATAAAACAACTAGAAGGATATTAAAGCACTAATAACACTAAGTGCATAGTTGTATTGGTAGAAGCATTATGCTACAGGCGCACTGACAGTTTGCCAGTAGCTCCTGGGATGCACCAGCTGTTAGAGAGTGCACACACTGAGCCAGGGCACAAGGAACTGCACCCAATAGGCTGTGCTGCTGGGAGGTGTCCAGCTGGATTTTCTCTTGTCTAGTAAATTCTTAGCATTGTTATTGGAGAGAGGAGAAGTTCGTAATATTTTATTCGTGTGAATTCTCTCTTGTGAACCAGAGACATGAGAAATGACAGAGTTAGACTGTCATCTCTTCTTTTTCTAAATAAAGGTTAAGGTCTCTCTCTTTCTCCCTTTTCTCCTAAATTTGTTATTTTAAGAGAATGTGTGGAATATTTGAAGTCTTTCCACATAAAAAATGTTGCTGAAAATTCAATCTATATGTTCAGAAATTGAGTGGCAATGGAAGGAGGAAAATCATAACCTGTTTATTTTACACTTCATCAGAGAACCAGGCTAAAAAAGCAGATTATCAAAAGGGAAGGGTTAAAGTCCTGGAATATCCCCCCTCATCCCAAACATCTGTTTTGTTTTCATTGAATTCAAGACAGCAATTCAAAACTAATGGTTTGTCATTGAAGGTGCCAGGTTGCACACTGTGGTTTCATTTTTTTCCTCCCAGTTAGACTGATGTTACAAGCCATGGCTTCCCACACAGGAAGAAGTAGGGCACTTGAAAGAAATGAACCCTACAGGGCAGCAGAGCAGTGTGGAGGTACAGCTACAATCACAGTCCTTCTTTTACCCATCACTGGGATACCAGATAAGGACAAATCAGTGTAGCTCTCAGTAAGTTTCTGTGTCAGCTGCTCTAACTGCTTCCAGTTTGTCTTCCCATTTCAGACAATTTTCATTTTCAAATTAGAGTAGCATTGCTATGCTTGTCATCCAACTGGTTTCATTTACATAGTTCTCCATGTGTGCATATGTTGAAAGGGAGAAAAGATAATACAGAAGAATCCAACAGAAACTGATTTTCCCCATTCACTTTTTCTCTCAGGCTGTAAAGTTTTGTGTTTCTCAGCAGCGGCAGTCAAATTACATCCCCCTCTTCCCAACAGTAATTAACATGGGTTAAATAAAATCTATATAACTCTGCCTTAGAGCTTTTTCTGGAGAAGGATCAAAACATAAAGGTCTTTATATCAGTGCCTGGCAACTCGATGTGCAAGAAAATGAAAAGGCATCAGAGGAATGGAGAGTGGGTGTGGAAGGACGTAAGGTTGAGGTCTATGGTTGAACTGAAAAAGTACATACATCCTCTGGGATGCTAGTCCTTGTGACATGTCCTGTGGAGGGTCTCATGAAAACAAATGTGTTTCAAGTTCCTTAGACTAGAAAAATGCTGCAACCTGTATTGACTGCTTCCAGAGGGGGCTTTAATGAGACTCTCTTGTTGCAAATAGTCCTTGCATGCTATTTAATCTTAACAAGGTTTTTAATCTTAACAATCTGCAAGTGCAGATCTGGTCATCTTTTTAAACCCCAAAAACATTAAGGAGAGGTTTTCTACCTCATGATGATGTATGGTGTTATTTTTGTGTTTCTGGAGTAGACTGGAGGCATCTGTGGTAGTTGTCTAAATCTGTGACAGAAGATGCTTCAACTAACTCTCAGTTGTTTCAAACAAAGCTTCTTAAAATATTTGCGTCATATTGGGATTTAGTGGTTTGAACAGCCATCATTTGCATGCTCACAGACCAAGACAGAGCTAAGAAATATCCCAAATGAACCACCTTGCCTGACTGTGTGAGGCAGTTGGCAGCAAAAGCTGAGTGATTTATGAAAATATCAGTATATGCAAATGAGCAAGTAGATCTACCTAATTGTACTGGGCAGGCAGCTGTGACCAGCACAGATCCAGTCTAAGGATGCTGATAGTAAGACTGTTATTTCAGTTATTTAAAGGTAGTGTTATGCACAGTAATTGCAAAACACACCTACTGCACTTTCTCTTCTCTGGTTTTCCCCTGGTACAGGGAAAACAGTGAAATGAATAAGATTTTAATGGTAGGGTTAGATGTATTATGATGTATAATAACTTGTATATTATAAATTATCAAATAATTCTAATAACCTCTTAGCTCCTGAGAATTGTTTATATATTGAAAGACACATTATTGGATTTGTTCTGCAAGAAGGTATAAAGAATTCTTTTTGAAATTTTACTGTTTGGTTGGTTTGTTTGGGTTTTTTGAGGCAAAAAACTACCATGGAAGCATGTAAACAAAATCACACTTTTCCAGACTTCTGGGATCATTTAGACCTACTCCTAGTGTACACATCTATGTTAAAGTCAGGGGAATGCCATGTGTTTGGGTAAGTTTGCAACCAAAAAGAGTTTAAAAATAAATTGTATCTTATAGCAAAACAGTGGCAAATAAACAATGAAGTTTGTATTGTAAATTGATATCTGTACTAATTAGGAAATGAAGACATTAAATGAGACTGCCTACCTATCTGTCAGTCACCAACAGTAATACAGAGCTAATGTATGGGCTTTTACTATTGTTTCTTTTTTTTTTTTTTTTTCATTTGAATGCTTCAGGTCCTAGTAACTAAGGGAGGTCCTCAGAGAGTGAATGGTCCTTTCACTTGTCAGGGGACCTGTGTAACTGAGGGGAGGGGGATCCCATAAGAGTGGCATCTCCCCTTCCTCACAGGTCCATGCTCAGGGTTCTCCAGGGCAGGCTGTTTCTGCCCCATCATGCAGTCATCCTGTGCATCCCCATCCCCTGCGGACAGCAGCGGCAACTCTTCAGGAGGTAGTGCTTGAGAAAGGGGAGAGAGGATGAAACTGATCTCTTCTTTGGAGTACTGGCCTGATGAAGTTCTCAGGAACAGCGGTAAAACTGAAGACTGTGATATTTAAAGAAAGATTTGATTTGGGGGCTAGAAGGAACTGCTGCTAGAGTAAGAAAGCCAAGACAACTTTTATACAGTACATACTATCAAGAAGCTTGGAAATGTTGCAGCCTTATAAAAATTAGATATTAACAAAAACTATTAAATTTCTACATGTACCAATTAATGAACATTCAGATATCTGAATCTGTTATAAGCTAGAGAAATGCCCCATTTCCAAACCATGGCCTTTACCACCATCACTGAAAGCTCGGATCCGATGTCACTTTTTCCAGAAATTATTAATGAGCTGGAGTGTATCATCAGTATTAAGTATAACAACCCATAAACGTGTAGACAAATTACTTCAGATAAGAGCAACTTCAATCACCATTTGAGTAATTTCAAAGTAATTTGAATCAATATGGTCCCTAGAGGTGTATATATTTCTTCCCGGTATATATTAATATAAAACCAAAATTATTTTTCCATTAGTTCCAATGAGATTTTCAGCATGACCTAAGGGACTTAGCAGTGTCTCATTAATAGTTTCTAGGAAATTGGTATCTAACAAAGACCATCTGGGAAATACTAGCTAAAAAACATTTATAGGAAATAAAATGTCATTAAAAAAGAAATTCCCTGTGCAAAACTGTTAATTTCACTAAATGGAGAAGCATTTTCATCGGTCAGATTGATCTGAACTGAAATATTTGTTTGTTTGTTTGTGGGTGTATTTTGCCTGTGCCTGACACTTTTACTTTCAGTGTCTTTCATAGTACATCTCCGTTTCAAAATACCATGGACATCTTTGGGAATTATGTATGTGTCCCTTCCTTTGTCAAGTGGTAATGACTTTGTTTGCCTCCTGTTACAACCTTCCCCTGTTGCTCCTCTTTGCTACTGACCAACAGGTCCAGCTCTGGCTGGACAGATCCTCCAGGACCTGTACAATGAAGCTATGCCTGTCACCCTCCAGAAATCTGCCCAATGGCTGGTGCCCCTTTACGGGGGGGGGGGGGGGACAGTTGATGTCAGGGACTTTGAAGCCTCATCAGAGAAACAGGGTCAAAAGCCAGAGTCTGGGTGGTCATAACAGCCCCCATGGTATCATTTGTCTCCCTCCCTGCCTTCTTCTCCAGCCCTGACCCACTAGGTCTCATCCACCTCTCCCCCATCCCACAGTGGAGCCCATCACCTTCTAGATGCTTCGTCATATAGAGGGCCACCTCTCCTCATCCTCCCTGACAGACTCTGCTGTAGATCTTGTTCCTGTCCGTCACAGCACACCAGCCACACAAGCTGTCCCACCACGTCTCAGTTATTCCAGCAGCACCACATACCATTTGTGTGTCCAGTCACTTGTTACCACACCCCTTTTTTCTGCTTCTGCATCAGCCTTGTACCACTAAAATACTCACAGAATTAACTCTCATGAGGCAATACATTTGTATGTAAAGAAAAATCATTACTCTGCTTACATGCTTTCTGTGGTTTTGTGCAGACTGATGCTGATCTCTTAAAAGCTTTTTTATGATTGTAGAGTGCTGCCCATTTTCATAACTCATCACAGACTAAAACTCTCAGTTCACAGACTGAAACATCTCAGATTTGGTGGAGCACACACCTTTGCCTCCCCTTGACCCATCAGAAACCACACAGACGCTCAGGATACGGGAGACAAAAATTTAATCCTGATCTGACAAGAGGATTTTGTATCTTCCCAAAGCCACACTCCACCTGAGTTCATCAGTTCTAACACAATTTTGAGATATTTCAGGACCTTTTCTGATTAAAGCTGAAGGGGCTCATGTCATTTCTGATGACAAAGAACAAGGATCACTATAAGTCCTTTTCAAATGATTATCTCAAAACCACTCCCCAAGTTGGATTGCCCTTTGAAAAACTGTTTATTATTATCAAAACAGAATTAAAAATAGAGGAAAAGAAATCAAAATTAGTTAAATGTCAGTGCTTCCCACCTGTTATTTGACAAAGAAAAAGCTAATGAACTAACTGAAATATCTCAAATCATTATTATCAAACACTATTGGTAGTATTTCTTATTTATATAATTCAAATTATAATTTAAAAATGCTTTTGTTGTAAGCTCACTATATAGATGATGAAAGTGAAGCACAGAAGATTAATGTCAGGTCTCTTCCCCACATATGGAGCTGTGCAATTTGTTTTGTTGGGTGGCCTGATTGACCTAATGAAAACATAATTGTCAAATCTGAATAGGAGGTCTTTAAAGGGAATGGGTGAACTGCATATTTTTAGAAATACAAAGCAGAAATGGGAGAACACACAATATAAAGATATATATATATATATATATATAGTAAAGCTATAAAGTGTTCTGCTGTCACTTCACTACTCCAGACTCTTCCCTCAGCCCAGGTGCAACTTGCTTTTAGTAAAATATCCATATCTTCATACAGATTCCCTGGAACTTCACCTCATAATGGTTTTGTTTTGTCTTCACGCTATAACTTTTGCCTTATATCTTTTCTTGGATGTTAGCATGCATTGCTCCCTGACCCCGTGACTCTTTTTGTTCAGTGCCTAAGGATAACCAGTCTCTCTTCTCTATGTAGGGCTGTATTTGAGTGCACAGTGAAGCAGTAACCCATAAAAACTGCTGTTCTGTGGCTGACAGTGACAGTCGTAGTGTCATAAAGTTATTTATGTCACAAGGGATCTTTGCAGGTCACCTGGTAAAGCTGCCACATCACAGCTGACCCAACAGGAGCAGACTCTTGTCCACAGTGGAGACCCCACAGCCTCTGTGAGCAACCTTCCCAGGTCAGGCCCTGTCTTGGGGAGAAAATGTTCCCTTTCTCACCTGGTGCAGTGTCCCATTTAGCAAGCTTTAGCAAGCTTTAGCAAGAATTCCCATGCCCTGCTGGTGCGTGCCTCCAGGGAATGCCCTACCCCTTCATTCCCCTCCTTGCCCTGACAGCGGCTGACTGCCCCAAATGCCCAAACCCCATCCCTGGCCAGAAACCACCCCATCTCCAAGCCTCCCATCAGACATTCTGACTCCCTGGGGCACTGGGGCCTCGTCCAGGCTTACTCCAGGCACCTGACGCCCATTGCACTGGGGGAGCCCCCAAGCTGGACGTTAGGTTGCAAAAGCAGACAGAGATGTGCTGGGAGCAGGTAAGGACCCCCTCCCCATGCCTTGCTGGATGTGTCGTGGTCCCACACTCCTGCTGCAAGGGTCCAGCCAACTTCTCCCCCTACCCTGGTCCAGAACCATTACAGAACATCTCTCTTCCTTCTGGAGTTTCTCCCAACCAGGATGTGCTGTGGCATTGTCCTTGGCCAGCCTGTGGTGGGTTTCTGTCCACCCGTGTCTCCAGCCTGCCAAAGCCCCTTTGAGGGGATGCCCACCTGTCTGGTATGCAGACTGATGCCTGTGGCTGGGGACTGTCCATCTGCCACTCCAGGGAGCCTCTTGTCCCATTATCACTGAGGTTTATCAATGCTGCTCCAGTACGTACCACCCAAAGCCTCCCAGAGGGCTCTATGCTGGTGTGACATTTACAGCATCTACCAATGGCTGTCCTTCATGTGACTGTCACCCACCCTGTAAGATTTTCTGGCTCTTACATGACTTGCTGTATTCACTCTCTTCCCTAGACTTGTTAGCAAGCGAGTCCTCTTTACAAAGCCTTTGACAATGAAAACAGCTCACCAAATGCCATTTTTTTTTCTTCTTACTATTCCCAGACATCCTCACTGTCAACTCCACCTCCGAGACATCTTCAAAGAGGTCATCCCAAGTTCCTGCATAGACCTGTACTGTGAGGTTTCCACAAGGAGACAAATTCCCAACTGGTAGAAACGCCAATTCCTTTCTTCCAGATTAACAACAGAATTTCTGGGTTATTTAGAGGCTTTCACTAAGTGGAGAAAGTCGGTTCAACTTTCAATTAGCCCTTGATTTCTTTCGGTTTCAGTGTCCATCCATGTGCATTTCAGAAGGAAAACTGCTGTTTAGTCAAGAAAGGAAGACACAAAGTTTTGGTACCTACCACAGGATTTGGGGCTGTTTTCTTTCAGTTATTTCTACAGTAGATATTACTACAAGTTATAACTCATGAATATTCAAAAGCAAGATGGGGGGCAGTGTGGCCTCATCTCCTTTTGACATAGCTGACAGGATGAAAGTTATGTCAGTTGTAATTTGCTCTGGTCATAGACATGAAGTGATAATAGTGTCACATATACTCTGGACGACAGTAGTTGTTAGAGTGCTGTGAAACAATACTGATGCCTTAGGAAAAGAAGTTTCCCCACAAACTTTTCTCTTTTCTACTATTGTTCCCTTTCCTAGTCAAAATTCTGTTTGTTTATGAAGATCTGGTTCCTTGAAAATCATCCATGTTGAAAACCAAAACCAAACAGCTGTGGAGATTAGCCAAAAGTATGCTTTCATAAGAGCTGCTTGTTGTAAACAAATGGATATTGAAAGAAACATGCCTCAGAAATACATAAATAGTACAGAAAATCTCTAGCTCATAGGTCTTGGATCCGTCCATACAAGTTCCTATGCATGACACTCTTGTCTATACCCTAGCTCCTCCACACTTACTTTTGCCAAATAATTACTGAAAACACCAAGCCAGAAGACCTTGACTGGCTGCTGGACATCCAGAACCTCATTTGAGACCCACTGTGTGAAGTAACACTTACTGCACAACGGAGTTTTGGAGACTCCAGGCAAAAGTATTGATATCTAGGGAAACTAAAATAAAAATTTCTGCCCACATTTTCTATGTTTTCTATATAAGTACAGTAAACAGGATGAATGGTTTTGCATATGAGTTCCTCTCTGCAATTTATCAGGTATATCAGCGGTCTAACTATGTAATCTAGCTTCCTAAAACATCCACAAATTACGACAGATCTAGCCCCTGGATGTGGAAAGTTGTAAAAAACAGTTTAGGTGGATGGGGACAACCTAGCTGCATTAAGTATAGTTATATGCTGGATTTCAGTACCTTTTTTTTTCTTTATCTACCTGGAATAATCACAAGATATTTCCCTTTTTACAATACCCTGGATCAAACTTATTTTGTGCTTGTATGTTTTTGATTCACTTAGGAACTCTTTGCAGGTTTTAGCTAAAATCTACTTTAAGCAAAGTGAGTTTTCCTCTCAAATTAACAAATATTGGATCACACTTCAGTTCTTGAATTCTGGGAACTGAAGAATTTTAGCTAAAAAATTACATGCTTGCATAGAAGTCGTTTTAGTCAGAAACAGGTTAAATAATAACAAAATCAGGCACAATGAACTCCGAAAATGACTGAATCAACATGTCTCAGTTTTTCCATTTCAAAGGATTTATGCAATGCATTTTGTTCAGCTGGTGCCAAACCACAATCTGGGTTCTCTCACATAATAGACTTGCCAATATAAAATGAAAAAAAAAAAGTAACAAACAAAGCCAAACAACAACAACAACAAGAAAACCAAACCCAAAAACCAACCTCCGAACCTCATTGCATTGTTTTGATTTAATCAATCCAATGGCTTTTATCAAGCTGCAATGATGGCTTGCACCATTAGCAGGGCACTTGGTAAAAGACATTTTAGTCCAGATTTGGCCTGATGCAAAATAGGCAGTAGCAGTAATGGGCCATTAGTTCTGTTCGAGGGAAAGCGAAAAGGGAGACACTAACCCCCATATGTCATTTGAAGTTACTTTGTGAGAGACAAGAATATTCTGGGTAGTGCCAAAGAACTATTTTGGGGCAAATAACTGTGTTTACAGGCTCAGGTTGTTCTCCCCCAGATCTGAAACCAGATTCCTGACAAATTCCTATGTGACATCTCGCCACGCACCTCATCCCACCAGAATTTCACTGTCTGTGAGTGGCATTCCCTGGAGTGGTGATGTGCCCTGATGCACATGGGATATACTGTTTGCTTGCTGCAGGAATCCAGAAAGCAGGAGTCCTGTCTGTTCTGCTGTCAGCTGGACAAACACTGATTCACATCAGCATCTCCGCCTTGCCTGCTGCACTAGAAGTTGAACAGTTACTCTAGTGCATACATCCCTTATGCACAGCACGCACCCCGGGTCACCACCACACAGACAGACACACATAAAACAGATGATAAGTTATTTGGAAATGTGAGACTTAAAAACACAGCCAACAGGAGAATTCTTTTTTTTTAACGGACCTGCTTGAACCTTCAGGCAGGAGGAGGCAAGTCAGCTCTTGTATGACCAAAAGAACATTTGTACTGCTAAGAGTGCTGAGACCCTACACTAGTTGTTAGCTTTTAGGTCTGCTTT
Organism: Syrrhaptes paradoxus; assembly: GCA_013400615.1. Classification (NCBI taxonomy): domain Eukaryota; kingdom Metazoa; phylum Chordata; class Aves; order Pterocliformes; family Pteroclidae; genus Syrrhaptes; species Syrrhaptes paradoxus. The sequence continues at coordinate 58,014 of VZTO01017891.1, forward strand.
TCGAATAAGGACATGAAGAAAAAGTTCAACAACCATTCAACACACTTCCCATGCTGATCAGCTGCATCTCTTTTCTTATAACATTTATGCTATAATCCTGATGACAAAGGAAGTTCAAGAAATGGCTTTTTCTCTGTTGCTATCATAACAATTTTTGCATTCATTTTATGAAGTGTGATTTAACATCTAAATGGCTACATGGGTGGTGGGATAGCTGTGAAAACAGCCTGTCTGCTGTGATTGTAATTATTCTGTGCTTTTCAGCTTGGCATTTCTTGTCCTTTCAGTCACAGTGCTTGTTATGAAGGATTGTCCATTCAGCTGAAACATGCCTTCAGCAGCATCCTCTGTGATATATTTAGAAAACGACTACAATGACACTCTAAAAAAATGAAATTTAAAAATTAAAAAATTTCAAGTGAGTCTGGATTTTATTATCACAATATTGTATATTAGAATAACATAGAGTGAGAGTGTAAGGGAGGGATTACACAAGAGTGAGAAGAATGGACATTTTACAATAACAAGCCATTAGAGAGGCATCATGTTCCTGAGGACTTAGGTTTTTAAGTTCAAGCCCAGGAATATGTCCAGAGGAAAAAAAAGTATCCATTTCTTAAAGTTTCAATACCTGGTTTAATCAAAGTCTACAATTACTGGAGACACCAACTTGGTACCAGAACAAAATAACAGGTATTCAAGAGATTAAGTTCCATGTGAATTCCCCCAGCTTTGAGGGAGCACAGATCACATTCCTAGGACACCTGGCTCAGCAGCTATTGACACTCCTTCCCTCCTTGTAACGATCCCGGCAATATTATAGAGTTGGGGTGCCAGGCTGAACTAGAAGGACTTTGCTCTTGTTGATATGGAACAGTGCAGTGTTAATTCTTAAACCTGACACAGGTGAAAAACAAGCCCTTCCCCTCACTGTATTGCTGGAGGAAAGCAAGGATGTATTTGATACAGGAAGCATCCCTAGATTTCATCAAACTGCAGAGCCGTGTCCTAAACGGCTACCAGCCTCTCTGGGCTGAGAAAGGCATTGCCGGAAGGACACAGATCTTTCTTCCCCCCATGACTTCTCCAGAACAAAGGGAAGTGATGTGCCCCTCCTTTTGAAGCAGATCATTTGTGCAGTACTTGCTTCTCTTAATATGCTTGACCCAAAGATGAAAATATCCACCCCTGTACAGTTACATCAAAGTCACTGCTCCTTGTGGTGCTCTGCGAGACAGACTAATTAACACTCCACTGCAACCCTGAAGTTCTTTAACACTGCTGCCAACATAGAACTGACAGAAAAAAATTGGTTTAAGTAATTCCATTCAAATAACTGTTGAAAAAAAAAATTACGAATTGATATCTCTACTTGGCTTTCTCCTGCAGCAGAAAACATTCATTTTTAATGTAATTCTCTCCTTCAACCTGCACTACCAAATTGATAGTGCATTATTTATGGGAAAATATTAACTCATAATGGATTTTTTTTTGTTTTGTATTGTTTTGCTTTTACAGCAGACAATATATTTAGACACAAACAGCAGCAGATTGAATACGATGAGATGAAATTTTAGTAGAAGCCCAAAGAAGCCTGAGTTGTTTTTAGAAATTGATATGTCACTTGGACACATGGGAAAGCATATTATTTAAGTGTATATTATTGGGGTTCTGACTACAAATGTGCTTAACTATTTTGAATTAGGACCTTAACTGGTGAATGAACAGGGCCTTCTCTACTATTCTGGGGTTCACCATTCTATCTCAATTTTACACTCTCTGACCCACCCAAAAATAGCCTAAATGTAGTGACATTTTCAGGAAAAGAAACAAGTCTGCTGAGTGTTTTGGAGGCTGCTGGTAGCTTAATTTGGAGGCAGTGTGGCATGGGTTAAGCCTCCACACAGTGAAAAATACAGATAAATTTTTCCATAGGCATTTGACTGCCTCTGTTCATATCTGAATGATCATTGAAAGCTTCTGAGAAACTTCCTTTAGCACTAAAACACTAAACTCAATTAAGGCATCCAGATAGATATTAACTGGGCAAATAAATGTAATAGCAGCACAGAACAGAATTTTTAAAACAAACAAAGAAACAAACAAAATTCCAAACCGAACCACCAAAACCAGGAATAACTTTACCACTTTTTTCATTAATCACCTCAAAAGAGATTTATGCAATTAAATATTACATCCAATTTAGTAGCGAAATTTACAAAACAGAGTGACAGAGTCTACTGTACAAGAAATTAGCAAATGATTCAGTGTGTTTGAAAAGTTAACACTAATTATTTGTTTTATTAAAAAAACCCTCTAATTTAAGCAAGGACTAAAATTTTATTCAATTTGCCAAACATCTTAGGTGGTAATTAGCATTTTAAGAGTTTAAGAGTTTAATTAACATTTAAGAGTCCTGAACACCTAGGGGTTACTCAAACACGTTGGTAACACAACTTGACTTTGATCATTGTCTCCCGTGTTTATGGAGACTATATAATTATTACTGTATAGTACAATTATATTATTAGAGCGATACATTACATTTTCATCATCATCATCGTCATCCTCATTACAATGAAGTGGACTTAGTGGGAAGCTTTCCACAAAATTCAGTTTTATGCACAAAGTCCATTTTCTCACTCCATCCTGTTTCACCAAACCTTTGAATTTCTGGAGAAGCCAGGAAGTGGCAGGTGTCTTTTAGAGGATCGGTGCCTACATTACATGAGAACTCAAAACTTGGCCTTCCTTGGGTGACCTTAAACTGCAGACCCAAAAGGAGCCAGTAGTGAATGCAAGGTGCAGTTCCTCAGGATTCCTCTCTTCTCAGCAGCTTCAGGATTGAGAAGAGCCTCAGTTCAATTGGGCAGCAGCAGGGACAATACCTGTGGGAACACCCTTTGTTCTCCAAAATGTCACAGCTTTATGTTTCTTTCCCATGTTCTTTCTACTCAGGGAGGGGCAGGGGTGGAGACGTGTGGGGTGTGGGGGTGTGGAGAAATTTGCTTTGAACTTACGTTATCTTTAAAATTAATCAAAATTATGGGGTTTGGATGTAATTTTAGTAAAAAATCACTAAAGCTTTCTTTATGGATAGAAAGCAAACTTCATGGAAATTTATACAAAATTAAATAAATCCACTAAGGAAGCTGCATGATTATGGAATACTTTTCTAGATTTCCAAATCATAAAAAGACTCTAAAAATATTTTTTTCACTACTGTCCTTTGACATGAAAATTTACAAGCAGAGATAAAGATCTTAGTCACTAGACAGCTCAGCTGAACAAACTCTATATTCTCCTAATGACATGAGTCAAAATATCCTAGTTTTTGGAGATAACACATTTTGATTTTATGGAGACTTTGGAGAAAAAAATGGTAATTCTTCCCTGGGAAGTTCTGGTATATGTGTTTATTGGCATTTTTAAGCAGACACAAGTCACCAACAGAGCAAAAGAAAGGGCACACAGAGAAAAGAGCTTTTTTTTTTTTTTT
>VZTO01017892.1:6563-87914 GCA_013400615.1 Syrrhaptes paradoxus
GGGTATAAGCTAAAAGAGGGTAAATTTAGACTAGACATTAGGAAGAAATTTTTCACTATGAGGGTGGTGAAGCACTGGAACAGGTTGCCCAGGGAAGCTGTGGATGCCCCATCCCTGGAGGTGTTCAAGGCCAGGCTGGATGAGGCTTTGAGCAACCTGGGCTAGTGGAGAGTGTCCCTGACCATGGCAGGGGGGTTGGAACTTGATGATCTTTAAGGTCCCTTCCAACCCAAACCATTCTATGATTCTATAACTGCTGTGTAGGGAAGGTTTGTCCACTTCTGTAATGTGTATGTAGACTAATAAGTAATTGTTTATATTCAATTAATGCAATTTTTCTTGCCCAGACCAACTGAGAAGCCTTTACCCCAAGAAGTTCTTCTTTGTAACTTTGCTTATTAATGACAGGGACTAGAAAAGAGGAGTTTCACAGAAAGAGATTTAGAGTTCTGTTCTTTTCTGGAAAGAAGCATAACTTGCAGGAAATTGATGCAGTGCAAGAAACAATGATTAACAGAGCTTTCTCAGGTGCAAAATTACCATCTTAAGGTGAACCTATCCTGGAGCTGCACAAGGACACTAATGTATGGTGGAGAAATGGTTAATTCCATAGCCAGCTTAATTCCAGCTAATTCCAGGTTAATTCCAGCTCTGGAAATGATTCATTACTTTGAATTTTCATTTGATTCTGCAGTTCTTCTAGCTAGATCTATTTAAATACTCATATATTTGCTCTATCATCCCAGTTAGTGCAGTCTGCGGTTTTCTACTAAAGCTGGAAAGTTGCCAACATTGTAACTTTGATAAAACTGTGATGCGTGGTTTTTTAAATATATTTCTACAATATGAATGACTCATATTCATGCATACAAAATAGAAAATACAGAATTTAAAATGTGAAACAGATCTATTGATATATGAGTCTGCATTTTCACTTGTTGCAGTCAACAGTTATGGCAGAATGACTAATACCTTGTACGTTTGATCCTTTCCCTTCTCCCCAGCCCCAAATAATATCTACCTCTTCCTATGGCAGACCATGAGCAAGGGGTGCTTCACCCCTTCTGTAAGCACATCAGTCTTCAACCTGGCTCCCAGTGAGGAAGACAGCAAGCTCTATGCAGAAGCCTCTCTCCTGGAGAAGGACACAGGTACCCAGGGGCTCCGTAGAGAAGGTGCAAGGACAAGAGGGACCATTCTGGGGGTGTGAGGGTTAGCGTGGGCACACCTCTCCCTCTCCTCCACTGGTGCCAGGACCATCACAGGACAGGAGAGCAGCCCTGCCTGAGGAACTCACTGTGCGTGGGGAGAGCTACTCCGCCAGCAGCACACGGACGAGGTGTGGCTGGGAGCATGGTCCGTGAGGCCACAAAATGGCTTGGAGAAACCTTAACTAAAGAAGGAGCTGCTACAGGAACAGTTTTCAAACCTTGAATGGTGCTGGTGTCAGGAAAAAAGTTTGAGATACTGCTTAGAGGGGTTGGGAATAACAAACTGAGATTAAACTGGGGTGCGGTAGTCACCTTGGATAATGATCCTGCTTCCCTTGCACTCTGCATTCCAACAGGGGTGCAGATCAACACCTCCAGCCAAATTTTCATCTCCAGGAGAGCTGCAAGGGCAGTGTTTGAGACACCAAATGTATATTACATCCCTGGAGTACCCTACAGGGGAAAGGTGATTTTTTTTCCCTTGCTTCTTCCCTCCCCATCGTTTGCCAAGGAACTGAGTGTCTAGTAAATTTTGCTGACCCAAACCATTTTCTATTCCTCAGACAGAATACTTTACCTTGCAGTGTGTCACATATTACTTGACAATATGGCTCCAGTTTCTGCATTTCAGATTCCCTGAGGTGTTTACACCTCCAGCTTCTGCTGAAAGCGATGAATAATGTCTCAGCAGGGATGCTGGGATGCAAGAATGGCTCAGCTGTTGGCTAGGAGATGAGCTCCTCATTGCTGTAGTCACACACACCTCTTAGAATGGACAGGCTTTAATCACTCTCAGCTTAGCTTTAGAGATGCAGGAGTTTTATAGCTGTCCTGTCTTCCTGGGGCCAGACTGAAGTTAAGGGACACCTACAGAGGAGGCTCCATGTTTGTCAGAGGGAGGAGGGGGTTGGGTATGACACTGGAAGAAATATCTGACTTTGGCTTTTCTGCCTCACCCTTTTGGCACCAGATTAAGCTTCAGGATCACTATGGAAATGCTATGAAAAACAGAAAAGTTTATCTTGTGATAAAGTTTATGAGGCGTCAGTTTATCAAAACATACATCACAGATGGCAGTGGAATAGCATCATTCAACCTGGATACAACTGCCTGGAACAGTTCATCAGTCTCTTTGGAGGTAAATCCCACTTCTGTGTACAGGAAAACGAGAACCCTTGAGCTCTGCCTGTGCTCCCTACTCCCATGCTGCAGCTCCCCTGCCAGCTCAGGCCTGGGCTCCCCACACAGCTCTGCCTGTGCAGAGCCAGCAGGAGGGCACCAAGCAACAGCCTTTCCAAAACCAGGCTGATGGCATCCTAACAAAGCACTGAAGCATGAAACTCTTGATGTCTGTGTGTCTCTGGTCCCCTCTCAGGGAAGGTTCACACTGGAGGATCTCATGCCCACACCTCAAAAAACTGACTTCAGTTATACAAACGCTTACCATCACCTGCAGCCCTTCCATGTCACAACCAAGAGCTTCCTGGATATACACCCACTTACAGAAACACTGCCTTGTGGGCTGAAGCAGAATGTCCAGGTGACCTTCACGCTCAGCCGGGATGACCTGGGAGAAGACACCAGCCGTATAGGTTTTGCGTATTATGTGAGTAAGGGTAGTAGAGAACCTGGGGGGAAAGGCTGCACTGGGGGGACCAGACACCAGTGAAATGTTAAGGGTATAATTTAGATCACCCCTGGAGGGATGACAGGAAAAACTTGTTCTTGGAGAACTGAGTGAACACTACACCCTGTAAAGCTCAGCCTGGCCACAGTGTGATCCTGGTTATCTCCATGGATGGGAGGAGGCTTCTGCCTTTGCAGCCCATCATCCCCTTAGCATCTGCCAAGGGCACAGCAGGAAGTGTCTTGTGCAGAGCTTGCTGTTAAACTCTTTTCTGTTTAAAAGTGGATGTGGGATTGCTTTTTCACTCTGGTTATCAAACAGCTGTTCAGTGGAAATGACTTTTGGTCTGTTCTGGAGACCTGCCTACTAGAGGGGAAATACCTTAGCTGTCTCTCATTTACCTCCAATGAACTCACTACCCGTCCATTGTCCTAACTGGACAGACCAGACCAGAATCTCACATGGTAAAGCTTCTCGTCCGACACTGTGATGTCTGCAAATCTGCTGGGCCTGAGGTGTGGGGTTGGAGTGGACCCACAGTTTATTTCTGAGGTTGCTGAGGAGAGTGTGGCTGTGCTCTGGTGGCAAACAGCAGTCTGCTCATCCCATGTCCCTCCTCACGCAGGTCACTGGAAAGGCTGGAATTGTTGTCAGGGGCCAGAGGAGCGTCAAGGTTGGGAAACTGAACAGTAAGTCTGCGACAGCCAGACAACAGGAAACAGTTGTGCCCAATGGGTTTCTAGGTCAGACACTGAGAGCTGCTGGAGTTTCTTCCAAATTCCCTGAATCTATTGATCCTGGGCAGTCAGTGAACATGGCAGAGGGAGGCTGAGGAAGCAACTGTATCAGCCGGAAGAGGCCAAAAAGACAGAACAAGGGAAATAATGATAGGAAAAGAGGCTGGGAGGACCTGTGGGAAGATGGAGCACATGGGGTCAGACAACAGAGGGAGAGGGCAGACAGGGCAGCGGGAGGAATTAGTGGGATTATAAAGCACAAAAAAGAAGGAGGGCAGAAGGAGATCTTGGTGGGGTTGTAATGAAAACACTTTGCCTTTGCTTCCTCAGTGTTGCAGGGCTCCTTTTCCATCCCTTTGACCTTCACTGCTGACTTCACCCCATCGTCTTCCTTAGTGGTGTACATCATCTTCCCCAACGGAGGGGTAACAGCTGACAGCATCCGTTTTGATGTTGCCTTGTGCTTTGAAAACCAGGTGAGACTCACTCCTGTGGCTTGGGGAGCGCTGACAAGCAAGAGTCAGAAGGCCTGAGGAAAGGAGAATCTCAGATCCTTCAAAGAGAGAACTGGGGAGAAAAGAGAAAGGGGATGTCTGCAGCACAGTGCCCAGGGACCAGGAAAGCTTCAGCAGTGACTTCTGTTCATATCAGTGACTGGGCAGAGAAGACTCCAGCTGGTCTCCCTCTTTCTGTCTGTGCTTCCTGTCAGCCTCCTCACCCCTCTTTCTCTCTTTTTCATATTTCCTCTTCTGGTGTGCTGTTCCAGGTCAAAGTAGGATTCCCAGCTAAAGAAGCCCACCCAGCGTCAACAGTGCAGCTCCTATTGGAGGCAGCCCCTGGCTCCCTGTGTGCAGTACAGGCAGTGGATGAAAACATGTTCTTCATGAGACCAGAGAGTGAGCTGACAAGCCAAATGGTGAGTGTCTGTGCAACCAGCCAAAAACCATCCATCCAGATGGATGAGCTGGGGGAGGCAGGCAGGGGACGTGGCAAGGGGAGATGGAGGCTAATGGATGAGGATGTCTTTGTGTGGAGGAGAAAGCAGCGTCTGCCTAGGGACATGGGCAGGAACAGATATGTATGCTAGGGGAGGGTGGAGCAAAGCATCTGGAGGTATCTGCTCCTTGCCCAATTCTTCCTTGCCTGTGAGTTTCCCTAGGTCTATGGTTTGTTCCCTGCTGCCTACCAACATGGATACCCTGCCCAAATAGAAGAGCATTCAGATCACTGTGTTCAGCCCCAGTCCACATCATCTCTGCTACGAGGGAAGCCACAGCATTCCTTTCAGCCTGACATCTTTAACCTCTTCCGGGTAATCACCTTGTGACTTTTCCCAGCATTGTTGAAAAAATGAGCACCTGAGAAATCTTTCTCCCCAGGCAGTCTGAGAAGGCCTTGCTTTCTCTGGACAGCCCTTGCTGTCTGTCCTGACCTAGCTGTGCTGTCTCAAGAGACATCCCATCATGAGTATGAACACCTGTATTCCCCTCCGCAGATGTCAGATGGACCAGCGAAACTCAGCTTTTTGGGTTTGGGAATGAGATCCAGGGCTGTGTACTGTTAGTCTACAGTATTAGAGAAAAGAGAGATAGGAAGGGATCCCAAGAATCAGACCACGGCTTGTTGATGTGGCTTAGTTGTTAGCCTACCCTCTGGCATTGTTTTGGGCTCTTCCCAGGCAGATCTCTTGGTGTCCTTAAGGCAGATCTCCCCTAGAAAGGACTAGCCTTCATCAGCAAGGACACAAGACTGGCAGTGCCATTTGGCCTTGGACCTGGGGATCAGACCCTGTCGTCTTCTATTTAGCAACAGAGACACATCCTAGGAAGCTCTTTCACAGCACAGGGACATATCTTGTGTTTGTGGACAGGCCCATGTCACAGTCCCAGGGGCTGAATGCGGGGTCTGCTCCCCGTCACACCTCTGTATAACTTCAGAGGGCAGATTTCATCCAGCTATTCCCTGCAGTGTGCATGAGGGGATGGGGCAGGACACTGACACCTCTCCTTTGTGCCCTTGCCACTGGAAATATGTTAAGAGCAAGACATCCTGGTGCCCCCCAGAAGAGAGGTGGTGGTTTAGTGTCCTCCTGAGAAAGAAGGGATTGAGGAGGCTGTGCTATGCCTCCCTCAGCACCATGTCTGCTTGGGTCAGTGTTGCTCTCTGCTGCCCAGGCACTGGGCTACCCTTGCCCTGATGATTTTCAGAGTCATTCTGAAGAGCAGTGGCCACTCTTCCCCACTCAGACACTTTTCTGCCTCCCCTGCCCTCCTTCTTTTCCTAACAGAACATGGGGCTGAAAGTCTTCTCAAACCTTGTAATCAAGAAGCCGTCTCAGTGCTTTCATCGGGTGGATAAGAAGCTGACCATGGGTGAGGTGCACTTTCAGCCTACATGAGGTCACCCAGGTGTAAGAGCCCTCTGACCTTTGGGGTTTGCTGCTGGTGGATATTGGCTCTCTGAGGAGTAATGAGTGCTGCTGCCACAGCCTAGCTGTCCGGTCCAACAGCCTCGGCAGGAATGACCCAGTCCCTATAAAACAGGCTCTGAAGAATGTCACTACCTGGATGCTCCCTGACATTAAAGGCTGGGATTCCCTTTCCTGGCACAGACAAACTCCCAGAGAGGTTGTCGAGTCTCCTTCTCTGGAGACATTCAAAGCCCGCCTGGATGTGTTCCTGTGCGATCTGATCTAGGTGTTCCCGCTCCGGCAGGGGGATTGGACTAGATGATCTTTCGAGGTCCCTTCCAATCCCTAACATTCTGTGTGATTCTGTGATTCTGTGAAACTCAAGTGTGGGCCAGGATCTCTTTCCCAGTGACTGCCTCACAGGTTGTGCTGAGACCTGGCTTCTGTCCCCATCTGCGGCTGCAGGGACAGTCACTTCCTTCCCCTGTGTCTCAGTTTGTGCTAAGTAATCATACTAAGCTGGCTCACATGCCTGCTGATTTTTAAACCATTGCTTGCAGAGGGCTGTGAGTTTTTTGCAGACAAGCAAATAGTATTGTTATTCACAGAATTACAGAAGTGTTAATTAAAATGGCTCTCTGAAGGTCTTTAGTCTCTTTAGCACCAACTCTGGGTCAGGTCAGCAATAAGATTTGTCTAACCAAGTCTTGGAAACTTTGCAACCAGCTCATTGCAAGCTGATTCTCCTGTTACCACTTCCCTTTCCTTTCTTATTTTCCCTCTCCTACCAAATCAGTCCACTCTGTTTTCCTTTGCCAAAATCTTCCCACGTCTCTTTTACGGCTTGCTTTGCCTCTTGCTCCAGTGCTAGGCTGTCTGTGATTGGCAGGGTTCACCTGTTCCACTCTGGTGGGACTCCTTTTTCCTTCTTTTAGGGGCGCATTCCACAGAAGACCAAAGAATCAATAAGGAACAACCCCAATTTACAACCCATGGAAGGCTTCACCACTATTTCCCTGAAACTTGGATCTGGAATCTGTTCTCTGTTGGGTAAGTGATGCCAGACTTTACAAATGGACAGAGGGATGACCCCTTTGTTACTGAGTCTTGGCTTACTTGCATTTGTGCAAAAGAGTAGCCATAGGTGTAGAGGTCTGCATGTGAATTTTGTGGCTCTTCTCTGCATTTGTAGTGCATCAAACTGAAGGACTAGTAGACTTTCAGGTGCAGAACTGAAGTCTACACAGGTTTAGAGAACAGCAATACACTTCAAGACCAAACCACCAAGTATCCTCTCTTCGGACATTGGGGCACATTCTACTACTGAATTTGGTGGGTGCACCCGCTAAATTTGTAGCCCTTGTTGCCACGGTGCTTAGATTAAGACTGATGTATCAGCACTCAGGGGGATATAGTGCTGCTGCTTTCCTGAACATCATGCTGTTGACTGAGTGTGCAGAGCTGGAATGCTCAGGCAGTGTATTGCTCAGGAGAAGGGTATAAAGCCATTACTGATGGCATTTAAGCAAAGTTTGTGGCTTTATGGAACGAATTGCTGAGACCTGTGTTGCTGTGAGCCCCTGAAGAAGTCATTGGTAATATAGCAGAGGTAGATCCGAGCATGAGGACCTGCATAGCCTGCATTGCCTACCTCACCCGGGGCCATAAGCCCTCCCCATTGAAGCTGAGTGTGATGAATTTTTTCATGCAAGCGCTTTCTCCCTCTCAGCTCCAATGGCAGCAGAAGTGTCCTGGTCACAGTGCCTGCTGCTGCTGCAGAATGGAAAGTCAAGACTTTCTGCGTGGCTGCGAGGGGATTTGGCCTTGCCCCAACCACGAGCCTCAGAACAGTCCAGCCCTTCTTTGTGGATGTGACACTGCCATATTCTGTCATCCAAGGAGAGACCTTTGTGCTGAAAGCTACTGTTTTCAGCTATCTGCAGCAGTGCATACAGGTGTGTTCCTGTGCCACAAGTCACACTGTGTGGGACAGACCTACCACACCCTCTGGTTTTAGACTGTGTTGTGCCAAGCCATCTCTCCTGAGCTGCCCAGTCACTTGCCTGCATCTCTCATTCCCTCAGATCCATGTGGCCCTGGCTAAGTCCTCAGACTTCCGGGTGGAGCCATGCTGGACCTGCAAGGACAAGGAGTGTCTGTGTGCAGAAGAGTCAAAGACGTTCAAGTGGAGTGTGACAGCAGTCCAGCTGGGTATGGCAGCAAAAAATGGGAGCAGCGATGGGGAGCCCTAAAATGGAAGTGAGAGGGAGTGGGAGGTCCAGAGAAGCTGGCAGAGCCTTGCCTCCTCTGGTTCTCGAAGTTTGTTCTTAGTGGCTCAAGCATGCAATCCATCGGGTTTGCTTTCTTTCTCTCTTCATAGACAGGCCCATCAGAGAAGGCAGGAATTGAATGGGTGGCATGGAGAACACTTGAAGGGCTGTGGGACCATCTGGGGAGGAAGGGACTGCATGACTGTGGGTGGAGGAACTTGTATTGATGGCACTGTGCTTCATATGCAATGGGAAGGGGACACTAGGGCCCAGGGGGCTGCTAGACATTCTGTTGTTACGGTCATATCTAGTGCAATGGTGAGGAATTAGCTAGTTCTCTCGTGCTTAGGGTGTCTGAAAAAGCCGTAGCTAAAGGCTGTCTCACTTTCACCAGCTAAACCACTGAGGCTATGAAGACTAGGCACCTGAAGCATCTCAGATCACTATCAGTTAAAGCAAGTTAACTCCATTTGGCCACAGGTATAGGAAACAGGCCCTGTTGAATTTATTTGCTAGGGACCCTGAATATCACTGTGAGGACAGAGATACTGGACAACACACCAGGGTGTAGGGGCAGGAAGCCCTTGCCAGCTACCGTGAGGCGAAGGCATGTGCTGGTCAAACCCTTGCTGGTTCGGGTCAGTATGAGAGCAGGCTTGCTTCTCTGAGTATCCCTGCCCCTGGGGGAAGGGAGGCTGAGATGGGCTAAATGGTTTTCTCTCCTCACTTTTTGGCTGGCATTAGCATACCAAGACTGTGGCTCAGTTTGCTTTGTTCCCTCCAGGACCTAGCCAAGCCTATTCCCTTCTTGCTGTGCCCTTTCTTGAGCTGCATTCATACATCATGTCTGTGCTTCTCCCTGTAACCTTCCTTGTTCAATTGCCCATTGTACGTGGGCTTTTGTATATGCTCATAGACCAGAGAGCCCTGTCCCTCAGACCTACCAAAGGTGAGGAGGGTGGAGTCCCTGACAGCCTGGGGACTAACCACTGAATTCAGACATGAACTTGCTCAGAAATTTTGCTGCTGTTGGGTAATTTTGTGTGTAATCTTGTTTCTCCTGTCCCATGTTCATGTTCCTGCCCTGGCAGCTAGAAGGTGTGTTAGTGGAGAAGACTTACGGCTCCCTTCTGTGCTTAAAAGGAGGTACGTGGACAGCTGGAATGAGTCCTGCAGCCTGAAATGAGACATGAGAGTAGGACTAAACTATGGAAGGTCTGAATGTTTTTAAATGATTTTTCACACAGGAAATTTCACTTCCTTTAGACAGGAAAGAACAAGAAATATCACATCCACATGTGCTGTCCTACTGAATTTGGCTCTGAGTATAGGTGGCAAAACCCTGCTCTATAGTCTCCTTCCCACACTGCAGCCCCTAGGCATTCCTGGGCCTTGATAGGCACCAGTGAAAGCTGCTCCAACCCTCCCTGCAGCATTGCAGCTCTCTCCAGGATGTCCCCCTGCTGAGTGATGACCAACTGTGATTCTTGTGAAGCTTGGTGAATTGAGTTGTGAAGCTTGGTGAGCCCTCAGCCTGGCCAACAACTCTCACATCTCTTCTAATCTGAAAAGTTTCCAGGCAGTGGAGCTTGGTGTGATGACTGGGACAGGCTGTGAGGAGCAGTCTGTGTGAGTGGGATGTAGGCAGTGTTCTGTTTATCTGTGCCAGTCTTGTCCCTTTGGGTAGATGCATTTGGCTTGATTTTCCATGCTACACCTTTATTCTGTCATTATCAGGAAACGTGGCTGAAGAGTCTGTGTCCCTTCGCCTCCCTTACAATGTAATAAAGGGATCTGCCAGGGCTTCCATTACCGTCTCAGGTAAGTGAGACCTCTTGTGGGCTCACTGAACGCTGTTACAGATGAGCAAGGCTTAACTTGGTGATGGTGTCAGGGGATCAGTTTGACATGAAACTGCAAAAGAGAGGATGTTGTATTTCTATTCTCTGCAAGGTTTGCCAAGACCAGGGGTTCAGATTTTTGGATTAGCATTTAGGCTTTCATGGCAAAAATAATCTGCAGAGGAGAATAATCCTTATTTTTCTAGCTAGGACTTTGGAGCAGAGACTCTAGGCCATTTTTTTTACCAGGACTTTGGGATCTTGGCTAGTTCTGTGTAGGTACAATCAACAAAGCTCATAACCACCTTGTTAAGTTTTGGTCCTACAACAGAAGCTCCTGGAGAGAAGAAATCTTTCTCTGCGTTACTAAATTGCAAAGAACACATTGGAGGAGCTACTGGGACCAGACGCACTCACTGTACAATACAATTCTTTGCATTGGGCTCATTTGCCTCCATGCCAGAATTGGTATGAAACCAGGCCTGCCATAAGTAGCCGTGGATATTATGCAACAGAGCCCCAAAGGAGGAAACCAAATACAAGGCTTTTCTGGCTGGCTGGAGGACATATGGACACCCTCACACGCTCTGACTAGCAGCCCTGCTGGCTTACTGACATTTTGATGCATGACACATGGCCAAGTTGACCAGGTCTGGCTAAAGACCAGAAACATCTCAACCTTTCCCTAAGTGCTTTTATATTTGTCTGTCTGTAGGACACACACCAAGCAACCGCAGCCCTGTTCATTGCCTTTTACAAGTAGTGCTTGTTATGGTTAGAGCCCTTCAGACTGCAAAAGCTAAGAAGGGAAAGTTCCTTAGGGACTCCATAGTGTGGTGACCCTGGATCATGAATGCTAGACTGGAAAGAGGCAAAACAGTCACTGCTCTCCATCCTGGAATCTGTTGTTTATTCCTCTTTCCTCCTCTCTCCAGTGTTTTCCTCCCGTGCTGAGATAAAGCTCTATTATCCACTGCCCATCTGAGAAGCACCTCAAATCATACTTACACTTGCTTTGTTTCTTAAAACCTTGAGTAGGTGACCTCATGGGGACAGCACTGCAGAACCTGGACCACCTGGTGCAGATGCCCCATGGCTGTGGGGAGCAGAACATGGTGCTGTTTGCCCCCATTGTCTATGTGCTGCAGTACCTGGAGAAGACAAGGCAGCTGACCCCTGAGATCAAGGAAAGGGCAACAGGATTCCTGCGCAAAGGCAAGTACAACAGACCCACCTTGCTCTTCTGCTTTCCCCTGTGTCCAACCTACCAATAGCTCTTGCCCTTGCACTCACTCTCTCAATGTTGGACCCCTGCGTTACTGTGCTCTCTTAATCACTGTTCCCCTCTCCCCAGGGTACCAGATGCAGCTTCTTTATAGGTGCAGAGATGGGTCTTACAGTCTTTTTGGGCAGCAGGATGGGAAAGGGAACACTTGGTAAGCACTGCAAATATCTCTCACTCCTGATTTTTCCTGTCTGGGCCAGAGCAGCTAATATGCCTGGGAAAGATGATAAGATGTGTGTTCCTTCTTTTGGATGGAGACTTGGGAGCTCTCTGGCAGAGAAACAGATGGAGGGACTTGAGCCACTTGAAAAAGCAATGAGGCAGGGCAGCAGAGTTTCTGGGAAAGTGTAACAACAAAGATGTGGTACCAGGGGGCGAGAGGTCCCTTTTTGTCTCTGTGGCCCTGCCGTTGCCCCACAGACAACACCAGATATTGCTGATGGTGTCCTGACAGCCAAGGGGGGTATACACTGACTCGAGGCAGATCAGGGAAGAGCAATAAAAAATCATATCCTCAGGGAGGGTGTTGTTTGGGCGAGTTTGAAAGAGCTGTATTGGCCCAGCTTGACCCTGTGATGTCTGGGCTGGGAGAAATGGAAAAAGGAAGGGAGGAAGAAAATGGGGAATTCAAGATTGTCTCTAGGTATTTTGGGGAAATGAGGTGCAATGGGTAAAAGTAGAATGGATAAGAGATTTTTTTCACCTGTGAGATGACTGGGTAAAGCAGTAGTACATGAGTAGCACATTTGTGGAGCTAGGCTGAGGGAGAGGAGCCTCTTGGGTCCTGTGGGCCACTTCAACTTTTAACTTGTTTTTCTGTATGAAAAAAGATTTTGGCACCCTACTGTGTCAGTGTCAACTTCAGGTACAAGCACTAGGAGGCCTTTGACTTTCTCTTTGCCTTTTCCGTGTTTCTTTCTCTCACAACTCATCATTTTCCTAGGCTGACAGCTTTTGTAGTCAAGAGTTTCGTCCAAGCCAGAAAATACATCTACGTAGATGACAAGAACGTCCAGGATGCCCTACGCTGGCTAGAGGAAACTCAGCTCCCCACTGGCTGCTTTGCCACCAAAGGGAGCCTCTTTCACTCCTCCCTAAAGGTAAATGAGGTCCAAGCCAGGCAGCACAGCTGTGGAATGGCTGGGCAGATGTGTCAGCAAAAGATTGTGGGATCCCAAAGGATCCTGGAAAGTCACCCTGGCAGCCCATGCAACCATCCTTAAAGAGAGCAGGGTATGGGGCAGGCAATGCGAAAGGAATGCTTTCCCTTCTGGGGAGTCACTGCCTGTGCCCTCCGAAATGCCACTTGGAGAGTGAAAGGTGCATTCCCTTCACAGGGCAGCGTGGATGATGAAATCTCCCTGGGGGCATATGTTGCTGCAGCACTGCTGGAGCTGGGTCTGCCATTGAAGGTGAGCATGCTCCCATTGCCTCCTTTTCTCCTGTACGCTGCCACGCCTAGGCACTGCTATGGGGATATGTCAGGGTCATAATGCTGGCAATCTCCAGGCCAGGAACTGGTAGGGAGCTGCTGGGAGGGAGCCAATGGTTGGCCAAGCTGGGAGGTAATTCCTCAAAAGAGGCAGTGCTGTAAAACTGGCACATGCAATGGTGTTTGGTGACTATGGCTCCCAGTGCATGCTGAGGCTGCTGCACTGCCTGTTTTCTTAAGAGAATGTGCAATTTAATGTGTTTCTTTGGAGCTACATCAGGAAGACATGTTTTGGCTCCCTCGATTGAGCTCCCCAGGCTGCTGTTTTGCTCCTGTCAGGGTTTTGGCACATGTCTCTTCTCCCAATGCAGGGCAAGCTGATGCAGAAGACCCTCCACTGCCTGCAGCAGGCAGTTCACAACATCACCAACATCTACACAGAAGCCGTGCTGGCCTATGCCTTTGCCCTGGCTGGGGACTATGAGACAACCCAGGAGCTGCTGTACAAACTGGAGGAACAGGCCATTAAATCAGGTGCTGGCTGCTGATTCGGGTAATGCTTCTTATTCACCTGCTGGGATCGGCAGTAATGTATATCCAGCCAGAGTGGTTAAAAATGACATGCATTTATACATATTCCTTGTATTTGTGCAGTAACTGCACTGTGTGACCGAAAATACAATAAATGATTTCACAGGCTGTGAGGGTGACTTGTCAGAAAGTGTTTCCTCAGTCTGGAGGATTTCAAGTTCCTCTTGGGGGAGGATGCAGGAATCTGTGGGCTAAGAGCAGATGACACCCTGGAAAATAAACTGAAGAAAGCGACCCTGGCCTGAGTACAGGGAATGAGCTGAAGGAGTCCTGAAAGCACTCTGGGGTTTGTTTCCTGTGAATGCCCAGTTATATCCTCCCCAAATAGCCTGCATGCTCCTTTTCCTTCTGCAGGAGGACAAATCCACTGGAGCCCCAAGCCAAGCTCTCCATCTTCCTCAGGCTTCTGGCCTGGTACTCAGTCAGTGGACATAGAGTTGACAGCCTATGTCCTCCTGGCGTACCTCTCTAAGCCACGGGTGCATGCAGGTGACATGACAACTGCAGCTGGTATTGTTGCATGGCTGACCCAGCAGCAGAACGCCTACGGGGGCTTTGCCTCCACCCAGGTAACAAGTAGCTCTCTGTGCATTGATATACTTTTGCATTCAAGGTTGGCAGGGCAGGTCCTCTTGAGGTCTTCCTGCTCCAAGTTGGCTTCACTAGAGCTGATGCTTTCAGAGGAGTGACTCTCTCTCCCTCTCTAGGATACAGTTGTTGCCTTGCAAGCCTTAGCAAAATATGCAGCAAGGACGTTCAGCACATCAGGCCAGGCGCTTTTGAGGGTGAAGTCCCAGATGGGCTTTGAGAAGGCTTTCCAAGTCAACCGCCAAAAGCGGCTGCTGGTGCAGCAGGCAGCACTGACAGAGGTCCCAGGGCAGTTCCTGGTGCAGGTCCACGGCAGCAGCTGTGTCTTCACTCAGGTGAGGTGGTGGAATGAGTGTGGGAGTGAGGAGAGGTGGAGGACTTTGATTCTTCTCCCTGCACGAGATCATGCCTGGCCTGCCTTTTCCCCTCCTGGCCCTCTCCTTGCAGACAGTGCTGAGGTACCATGAGCCTCCCTCGCAGGCTGCTGGAACCTTCACTCTGCGTGTCAACACAGAGCTGACCAACTGTAGCCAGGCCAATGCACATGTCCTCACCGTCCGCATCCTTGCCAGGTGACCCTAAGGGTTGTTTCCTCTTCCAGCAAGACCTGCTGTGCTTGGGGACAGCATCTGGGGAAAGCCTCAGGGCTGCAATGGAGGGACCCAACACTTGGGGTGGACAGGACAGAGGGTGGACTTGGTAGGTGGAAGGGGTGGGGAAAGAAGGTCCTGACTACCTCCTGTGAGAAGGAGCCGTGGCTGCCGTGTCCCCAGTCCCAGATGGGCTACCTGGCTCAGGGTCCTGTGCACAGGATACGATGGTGTAAGGAAGTGGGACTGGGAGGACACTATTCCCACAGAGTCAGACCCTCTGACTGTTTCTTCTTCAGTTATACTGGGAGCAGGGTCACATCCAACATGGTGATTGTGGAGGTCTCCCTGCTGTCTGGATTCATCCTGGCTCCTGAATCCAGGATGTTGGTAAGGACTTCAGAATTTAAAAAAAAAAAAAGCGGCTGTGGTGAATGAGTCCCACCTGCCTGCTCCTGTTGAGAACTGTTCACTTCAGACCATGACGTAACTAAATTAGCAGGGGTCCTTTGCTGTTGTAATTGAACCCAAACCTTTCCATCCAGGCCCCTCAAGGGTTGGCTCTGAAAGATCAGAGGTGGTTCAGCTTCTCCCACTGACACTATTCTGCCTTGGGCCAGGAACAAAATGTGCTGATAGGTGTGCTAAACACCAGGATTTGTTTTCCAGAAATTCTTCGATATGGTTTCTCAGAGACACTCTAGTTCTAGCCAAAAATATTATTTTTTCCAATTAAACCATCAAGCTGAAAGATGAATTATTTGCACAGCCCCCAAGCAGGTCTTGAAGAGCAGTCTAGCAGTCACTGAAATGAGGTAACAGGACTCTTCACTGGTGCCTGCACCTGTTTGCTGACCAATGCATCAGTCCTATGTACTATCCACATAGCTTTTTGTCCCCAGGGTGGGAGATTTCTCTAACTGAGCAGAGACAGCATGGTTGATCCCCAAGATACTCACAAGGGATGCCCAGGAGGGACTGTCAAAGATATAGCCACTAAAATGCTTATGTGTGAGAAAGACACAGGTCCACACCATCCCTTCAATAAATACATCAGTGGGTCTCTCAGGTCAGGAAGCCCTACGGGAAGTGCTCACAAATTTCCTTGTGTTATTGTTTCCTATCCCAGCTGGAGCGCAGAATCATCGTTAAGAAAATAGAAGTGAAAGCTGATGTGGTCTACATTTATCTCGACAAGGTAAGTGGGAAGAAAAGCATTTGATTTGGTACGGCAAGAGCAAGAAACCAGAGGCCAAGGAGCTGTGTGAGAAGCCCAAGGCTGGGCTGGGTATGGGGAAAGAACACTGGCAGAACTGTGGGCAGAGGAAGCTTGCCCAATTCCATTGTTGTTGGGTTAGCATTTGCTATTCTTCACACATACTCTGTTTGTAAAATTCAGAATCTCTAATGGTGAGAGAGATTTAGTGCAGGACAACATTCAAACTAGGGAAGATGAAGATGCAATGACTTCTTTCTCCTCTTCCTTGCTAATTTCTCTCCACCTCCACAAGCTCAATGATGAATCTCAGACTTTCATTCTTCAACTGGAACAAGTAATTCATATGAAGAACCTGAAACCAGCCATCATCAAAGTCTACGATTACTACCAGCCAGGTGGGTTGCAGATTCCTTCCTACTCTTAGGTTGGGAGCTGGGTTCCTAGTTCTCTGTCTGGGAAAAGACATTGTGCACTCTTCTCTGTGTGCATACATGTGTGTGTAATCAGCTTCCCCATTTCCTTTTGCAGAGGAGCGAGCCTTGGCTGACTACAGTGCTGTCTGTAGTTGAGGTAGGCAGCAAGTCCCTGTGTGACACAAGCAATGGCATCAGGAAATGATGTGTCTTGCGTGGGAGAGAGGGATTGCCTGTGCTAGCAAGGGTCCTCAGACCTGGATTAGTCTCCCTTCCCTCCACCCCCTACTATATTAATTGCAGAGTAGGAAAGGAAGATTCAGGGAACCAAAGGAGCAAGCTGAAGCTGGGAAGATGCAATATTTTGTCTTGTGGGGTGACATATGCAGCTTCCAGAAGGGGGATGGCTTGTTAGTAGTAGCCTGAAACCGGGACAGGTCTGGAGAAGGCCCTTCTGGAAAGATAAGACAGAATCTTCACATGCTACATGCTGCATCCTGACACCATCCCACAGAGAGAGTGCTGCCTAGGGACCTGCCTAGAGAGCCACCCCCACTACTAGCCAAGACAAAGCACCTTCCACAGCCTGATGATAGCCATGGAGGGATTATGCCGTCCTTGTTTGTCTTACCTTCTGTTCCCACAATTGCATATGGTTCCTCAGAAAGGGTGGAGGAGCTTCCAAATTTGTTTAGAGGAGAGGAATGCCACACCATGACTCCCATCTTTGCCCAATATTTCAGGTTGGGCACTGAATGGAAGGAAATGCTCCAGCTGGGACACAGCCCACATTAAAGTTGGGCCCATGTGATCCTGCACCTGAGGGAATGGATCACACCAGTCCAGCAGTTGTGCCTGCCTTGTGAGGGCCTGGACTAGGGCAGGTGGGGGTATCACATATCTGGTACACACCTGGGAAGGAGAATTAAAGTAAGCATGACCCCTGGCCTTGTTGCCATTGTGACAGTTGTTGATGAACTACAGGCTTAGCCCATGGCCCATGAAGATACCATTTCTGCCATTGCCAATGTACAAACCTTCTAGCTCCTCTATTGCTCTCTCCTCATGCTTCCCATGGTTTCTCCTAAACCTTCCTGCAGTAGGACTCGGGCAGCTTCAGAGTGCAAGATGCAATTGAACATGCTGTGACATCTGTATCTTCTGTGCCCTTCCTGCAAGCTCCTGTGCCATCAGCTCTTCTTTGAAGCAGTCTCCAGATAGTAATGCAGTGCACCTCCTCACACCCCCTCAGCAGTACAGCCTTGACAATTGCTCTTGATAAAGGTTTCTAAATGCAACTGTTGGCGAAAGGAACTGCTGAACATATCCCAACCCTCCCTTGCCTTCAGCTCCATCTTGTGTGATGGCCACCTCCCCAAGGTACCGACTCTGCCTTCGTGAATTCTCTGTCTCCTCCTGTGCAAGTCCACTATCAGAGGGGCAGAGTTTTGCACATGTCCATGCACACATAGAGAGGAAGTGAAGAAGTTCTTTTTCTCAGGTACTCTTAAATGCAATTTTCCTGGTTTGTGAGAAAAACAGTAAACCTGAATAATGATTCAATCACACAGTTCTAGTCCCCTGACTTTTAATAAGATGCCAGGAACAGTCTGAGCCTTTCAGAAACTAACTGCTCAGCAGAAAATTTCAAGTATTTTCTCTCCTTCTCATCTCAATGTGGTGGCTGTTGGCATGGGTGACAAAAGACTGATGGACAGAGACTGCAGAGGATGGGTCTGTCCCTGTTCCTGTGAAAACAAAAAAGGACAAAAACAATCCATGTTCCTGCAGTATTAAAACTAACCACTGGGTACTCAGGGAGTTTTATTGCACCTTGTGAACAAATGGGACTGCTAAGCCATCAAGGACAGGGCTCTCTGACTCTAGCCTTACAGAGCCTATAGCAGAATCTCCACTAAGAGATGTGGGGCCTGTGTGCCTCCCACAGGTGACTCATGAAGCAGGTGGTTTCCTGCATCTTGTGTGCTGTGGCCAAGGAAGCATGCAGATGCAAACACAGTTTAGAACAGTACCAGGCACTGGTCATGTTCAAGCTTTGCCTTTGCCCAGCCTGAAAATATGCCCATTCTGTAGCATGGATCAGAGGCCCGGCTGAGACTGTGAAAGGCTTGGCACTGAAAAGGAGTCAGGCCCAGCAGTAAAGATGAATGTGGTGTGTTGTGTGCACAGGCCTGGAGGGCAGGGGAAGTGCCAGGAAAATAAACTGTTGACTTGAGGAAAGTACATCTGATGTAAAGTGCCAGGACTGGTGGTAAGACTCGGGACAGGCAGCCCTTGTTTTCTGTAATATGCCTCCAAGTATGTCATGAGCTGGACACCTCAAACCTTCCATTTTGGTTGTCCCTTTCCCTCAGTTTAACCAGAAGGATGCAGGAACTCACCCTTACTTAGCTTTGCTAATCACTTCCTGCCCTGCCCCTGCTGTCTGGCAAGTTTCTTGACCAAGGGCCCTTGACTGCATCTCCCTCCCTCTCTGCTCTCTTCAGGACCATGCCTGTGATGACAAAAGAGATGTTGGGCCCTCACCTCACTTGCACGGGGCACTGTAGCTCATCACTGTAGTTTCTTCTGCAGATGAGAAAAAAAGTACCGGTGAGATACACTTGCCAAAAACTCAGTAAAGCAACCCAGCATTGTGCCTGTGTTTCTAGGAGAGGTGTTCCCTCAGCTTACAGGACATGACTCCTCTCTGCTGAGACACATGGAATCACTGGTATGTGTCAAAGCTAGTCCAGATGCATGCAAATCATGGGGCCTGCAATCTCTTGAAGCCCTAAGTCCCAAACAGCTCCATTACAGTTATGGATTCCTCATTTTCTGAAGCAATATCCATCCCTGACACACTTCTAGCTTTTACTCCCACTAGGGACCCCAGAGAACAGAGGAGAAGTTGTTTTCAGTGTCATTCTTCTAAGAAGGCCTTCACTCTTCTAGGCCATGCCCTCATTATGGTCCCTCTGCTTTTGTTGCATCCCACAAAATTGTGTACAAAAGCAGGGCTCTGAGCACCTTGCTCCCCTCTTTTTGGGAGAGTTAGATGCTAACTATGCTCTTAAGGGTCTCTTCCAGCCTACATGATTCTATGATTCTACAAATTTGGAAGTTCTGGGGCCAGAGAAAAAAAGACCGTTTTGAAACCCAAGGGGATAAGTCCATCACTAGAGAGCTTTTAAGGGGCAGTTAGATAAACATGTCAGTGATGGTATTGTTTTAGACTTTATTTCAGAAAAGTGGTAATTTGGGTGGTTTCTCCAGTACAGCATCTAAACTCACCTGGCATGTAGTAGTCGTAGACCTTGATATTAGCTGGCTTATGATCCTTTATTTGTATGTCCTGCTGCACCAGCAAAGTGTAGGTGTGAGGATGTCTAGTCAGCTAAGACCAAGAGATGCAAGAATTACAGCCAGAAAAAAAAGTCCTGTAAGACAATCTCTTCCACTTGCTCTCCCTCAGGCTCCTGTGGAGACCTCACCATTTTGAGAGATCTGTTCTGATTTCTGGTCCATCTCAGAAATATCTTTTACTTCACATTTTGTGGCCATCTCTCTTTTGGTCACCAAATTTAACTCAGCTCATGAGAGACATCAAACCCACACAGTCAATGTGCATTAGGTATCTAAATGTAGCACTAGTGTTCCCAACCAATCCCACATCCCCATCCATCTCTGAGCACCTTCATGCGTCTTGTCTCAGTGGCTACTTTCTTATACACAGTTCTGTTCATCAGCTCACATTCTCCAGTTTTACACAACCCTCATCATTAAGCAGAAAAATGCAAAGTATGGATGAACATCTGCTGGATGGTAGTGGTTATGTGACCTGCTGTTCGTTGGGTTCCACCTTGTGCTATCTGGCAGCCTGAGCTGAAATCTTTCTCTGTGAGGCCTTTCTGCTCTTTGCTGTAGGTGTAATGGAAGCAGCACCTCTGCAAGTCTAGCACATCCACACAACACTAACCTGCTTACTATGAGGCTAGTTTAGCTTGTTGACAGCTGGAGATGAAGAACCACAGAAACGAAGAAGTGGTCCTTGGAAATTCAGAAGTTTTTAAATTAATGCTAGATCTTGTTTCTGGTGCTGTTTAGGTATACATACAGCTCGAGAAAGGCTGGACTGGTTGTTAATCCATTGACTAATGAGGCTGTGGGTCAAGCACTGCTGCTTACACAACCATCTGGTTTAATTTTGAGTGATCTTGGCAAACTCCATGAGCAATCTTGGATGCACCCTGCATCCCTGCTGCTTACGGGCTTTCTGAGAATTCAGCCTTGCCTGAATTTACTAGATGGATCCTACTGCTACTCCCCAATCCTGATCAGACACTGTATATGGACTTTCAACAGTCTCTGAACAGTGCCAACAGGTGTAGGCTTAACATCAGAGCTAGACTCATTTCTCTCAGGTTAAGTGTCCCTGTATACAGGCTCTACAGCTGTACTGCAGGATGACACAACACACTTCTCCAGGTCAGCAAATGTGGCTGGTATGCAGGAGCAACAGCTTTGGATACTTAACACAATACTAGAACCAAGGTACAAGAGTAAGCTAAAAGCTATCTGACAATCTTTTTAACGATGGTGTTAGCCTAAATTCCACTCACTTCCTCCAGGTAGAGAATGACTCGATCAGCTTCACTTTCAACTTTCTTCACTAAAGGCATTTTCTTTAGCTGAAAATAGGGGAAAAATGTCAGAAATACCCTAACAGAAAGAAGAAATATTCAGGGATATTTGTCCTTGTGAGGGCATGGGCAAAATGTTCACATGGCCAAGGGAAGCTCTTGGGGTGGGGGAAGGCAAGGTGTGGCCTGGAAGAGACCTTGGGTATAAAGATTTCTTGGGAAGAAAAGAAACATGTTTCTCTACACACAGGAATGGTCACATACAATCCTGCATGGTGGACATCCATCACTGTTCCCATCCCAGCTGGACACAAACTCATGGTCTCACCTCTTCCAGTGAACTTGCCATGGGGCTGTATCCAGACAGCAGCTCCACTTGAATGAGGACCATGTTGGTGGACACACGGTTCCCTGTGTAGCTGCAGCAGGAACCCAGGGGACAGCATTAATGTTACTCTTTGAGCCATGATCTCCAGATACTCCAGCCTAGCTTTGGTACTCAGGTGGAGGAATCTGCTTTTCCTTCCAGTGTTTCTCCTGTAAGCATACCTGCTCCTGTACTGTAATAAAACTTTGTGCTTCTCCTAATTTCTTTTTTAATTGTGCTGAGCCAAGGAGAATAAATTCCTTGGAAGGCTTCTGAAGTTACTTCCTCAGGGCATAGCAGGGCATAGCACATCCTCCGCCTGCTCTCTTGGCAGTTTTGTCCCAAGTCATGAACAGGGGTACAACAGAGGAGAGTGGTGTGACAGTCAACCAGAGCAGAGGAGGGAAGACAGGAATAAATGTCAGCAGTCAGTCCCACAGGACCTTCACATCACGAGTGTTTTGAAACCTAATCCTAGACAGGGGTGAGACCCATAGACCTTGGGAGAACTTGGGGTGACTGGCATGATAACAAGATAGGACTATAGCCTGTGCCATCACTCTGGGGTATTGTACCTTCCACCCAGCTGACGAGACCATAGTTAAATCAATGGAGACATCTTAGCACTTGGACCTCATGAATGAAGGGCAAACCTGGCCATTAAGATACTGGTGTGGTGCCAGAAGCCTCTTAGCACAGGGGAGGCAAGAAGCAACAGAAAGTCTCCTACCGAGCAAGAATGGTGACAGGGAACTGGGTGGCATTAGGTGTGGTGCACTCCGTCTGCACAGACACAGCAAAGGTGACGTCACTCCTCGGCAGAGGGATGTGGTACCGCAGAATGGCCTGCCAGGATAGAAAGAAACTAGTTGTCAGAGAGTAGCAGAGGTTTCTTTGCTGGTGAGTGTCCTTGTCCAGCATTTGGCTGCTGTTTGATGTCTTGAACTTCTGTGGTAGAAGTAGAGGTTCTAGTAGTGCACTGCTCCTGGTAATGTTCAATGGACTCCTTGGAGGAGAGGTGCAGCTCTGACTGGGTGGAGGTTATCCGGACCTCATTTTCAGTCTTGGCCAAGTAGCAATGTGAGAGTCTCCTGACTTTCAAGGCTTTTCCCTAGACAGACCTTTTGCCCCTGGCTGGTCTTACCTGCAGAAAGAGGCACCCACGGCCCTCTACATTCACAGTATAATCTCGGGGAATGGCTGGCAGCTCCACTGTCTGCAGCAGGAGGCGGTTGGTGTTGTCTACTCGGATGTTTTGATTGAAACCCTCAGAGGAGAGAGAAGCCTGAAGATCAGGGCCATCCTTGCTGAAGGTCTTGGTTGCATACAGGGCTAGGGCTTCCAGTGCAACCACCGTGTCCTGAGGAAAGAGACACACATTGTGCAAAATAGGATCCCTGCTTCCTGTGCATGCCTGTCCTTAGACTTTTCCTCCCTCATACCGCAGCTACAGCACAGTAAGGGTTGAGATTTCCCCTTGGACTTTTAGCATGAGATTAGCTCAGAGAAATACAAATATTCACCCTTTCCCAACTCCCAGGAACTGTAAATCCATACATCTTTTCTTTTTTTTCCTCTTTTACTATTGACTCTGCTAGAAGCCAGCTGATGGCAGGTTCTATACTGATGATGGCTCAAGGGAATTACCTGTGTTGAAGCAAAGCCTCCATAAGGGTTTTGCTGCTTGGTGAGCCAAGACACAATCTGGGATGCCTTTCTGATTTCATCTGAAGACAAAGTTGACTTTGAAAGGTGAGCCATGAGGATACTAGATGTCAATTCCACATCAACAGATGGAGCCTGATACCAATATAGGGAGTCTTCTTCCTGCTTGGACTGTTGACTCCAGAATATTTGGTCATCTACAGATGGAGTGAAAACATTTATATTTGTATGTATATATACACTTATTATGGAGTCCTACTCAGCCCCTGTGCCTAGGTACCAAGTGAACATGTACATTGGGACAAGATCTAGGTGCATATCTCCCTATTTTCTCCCCACACCCTGCTTTTCCCAGTAAAAACCTAGGCCTGCAGCATGAGAACAAGCTCTACAACATCCATGAAGTTCCTCTGGTTTGGATGACCGGGAGACCAGGTCTGTGAGATCATCCAAAGTGCAAGTTTGTCTCACAGTATGGATATAGCCTATGACAGCTTGTCAAAGAGAGGTTATCCAAGCCTTGGGCTCCCTACAGAGCTCTGCCATTGCCCCCCACTCGTGCCCTCCCTTCCCCTGGTTGTTGAGCCCTGGTATCTCCACAAAATTCTGACACTGACCCTCTCTCCTTCCCCACAGTCTTTGGTACCTGATATGATAGCAGCCTTATCCAATCTTTTGAGGATTTTCTGCATGAGGGCCTTATCACCTGCTACTGCAAAGGCATTTGCAGCTAGTGCCAGGCTGTAGAGGTTGGAACTGCCAGTATCAGCATTGACCAGGTCCTTTATACATTTCAGAGCTTTCCACACAACAGGGTCCTAGGACACAAACGAAAGCACAGAAGTTGCTGGCAGGGTATATGGGGAGGGAATGCAGCCTTGATGTATGCAGAAGAGGGTGAAAACAGGGACAGGATACATGGGGAGAAAACTGTTAATCTACCCCTGTGTAGAAAAAGGCAAAGTGCCCATGCACAGCCTGTTGAGAGGCTGTACACGTAGCCCATCCCAGATGCCGATACTCACAGAGTGTGACATTCCTGAGTGTATGAGAGCTGTGATGATCGCAGAGCTCAGCCCCAGTCCTTCCTCCACTGCACCCTGCAGCCACCGAAAAACAGAGAAGAGGAGGGCTGCCTTGAGAATGGAGCAGGGAAAGTTTTCCAGTGCCTTCTGCTCCCTGAGCAAATTCCAAACCAGTGCAGGCAACAGTGCTGGTCATATTCCTCTGCTAAGGAATCACCAGGGCTAGTATCTACTCTTGCAGGTCCTGCTTGGTGAAGCACTTCTCAGCCACAGTGCACCAAGCTCCTCTGGGTAGCTGATTGCCTCCCTCTGCTGAACAATGAAGACATTTCCCTTTCCCCTCCCCTGCAAAAGATTTTCAGTAGCAGATTTCACTGACAGGGGAAAAAGTGCCACCGTGACTAAGCACAACCTTGAGTGTCATGTAAGGGTGACCTTGGGCACATCAGAGCCTCCCTCCTGCAGTAGGGTTCATTTGTTCTTGGCACTCAAGCTGGAGGAGAAAGTGAAGGAGCTCTGAGATACCTAATGAACAGCCAGGATGTGTCATACCATCAGACCATTGTTGAAGAGTTTCCCCAAGCTCTTGAAGCAGCCAGATGGAGTCTGACTTTTAATCAGGGCACTGGCAGCATCCTTTATATTCTGCTCATCTATGTGGATGAAGCGCCGGGCTTGGCTGAAGGTCTTGAGGACCAGGGCAGTAAGCCTAGAACCAGGGAAGGGAGAAGAAAATCAGACTGAACCAGCCACTGATGCCCATCTCTAATAGGAGACAGGCGTCTCTGTGTCTTCCACTATCTCATCCCTGGAAAACTGCCAGTAGGTCAGAGCCTCTGTGTAGATGGAGAATTGGAAGCAATGCACATCAGCTAGATGCTCCAGAAGCTTGAGCTCAGGTCCATTTACAGCAAGAGAGAAAAAAATCCACTGACAGTTCAGTGCTTCCCTCAGATCTCTCACAATTCCAACAGGGTGCACTTGTGTGATTTAAAGCCAGGAGGGCTGACATTTAGTGAGCTCACTCAGTCCCTTTCCCGATCCTGCTTGGGCACAAAGCACTGTGGGAAACCTGGGAAGGAGAAAGCTTTGCAGCCAAGTTTTCAGAATCAGCCTCTGTTGGAGTTCCCAAGCACAAACAATCAAACAGGGGAACCTCAAGTCAGCTCATTGGCAAGGTTCTCTTCTAGAAAGTCCCAGGAACAGTTTTTGTTCAAAATTCCACACCTCCAGACTCCCCCAGTTTCCCCAGGCCAAAATCCAAGCCATCTTGAGCTTAACCACATCAAGCTTTTGTTTCTCAACTGTGTCTGGTTATCTCTGCTTACCATGTATTCCCTGGCTCACTTCCTTCCCCAAAGGCACTGTATGAGCCGTCCATGTGCTTGTACAAGAGTTGCCGCTGATATCCTGTGGGAAGAGGCTGGGGGTAGTGAAGATGCTCTGTGTCTGTCATGTTCTCAAGGTGACAACCTGCCCCACCAATCCTGCTGATCATTATAGACCACATCGTCTCTGAGGAAATCAGGAAAGGGCTTCCAGAGGGGTGCCATGTACTACTTGTTCAGCTGAGACACAGCAGCTGGATTTACATTGCCGTAATTCCCATGGTATCGGGCAAGTGACACTGCACAAATCCTGCTCAGCACCAAGCCTCTGCTGAGACCTCCACTGCACAACCTACTGTAGTAGACATCACCAGCTTAATAACCCAACATGAGCAGGAATCCACTCACCACTTTGCAGATAGCCAATTGCTTTCTGTTTGATTTCTGGAGTCAGTTGTCCCGTCTCTTCAAGGTATTGTGTGACAAACACATTGGGGGCAAAATGAACCATGTTCTGCTCACCACAGCCACTGGGCATCTGGAGGAGCTCATCTATGTTATCCAGTGCTGTCCCCAAAATGTCACCTGTGGGACAGAACCACAGCTTGGGAGCTGTCCTGGGTTAACCTGAGACAGTGTTAACTTTCTTCAAAACAGCTAGCAAGAGGCTGTGTTTTGGATTTGTGCTAGGAAGAAAGCTGATAACAATGATGTTCACAGCTGCTGCCAGGATGACCCAAGGTCTTTCAGCTTCTCAGCTGTCTGCAGACAGGAGAAGTCGGGAGGGAGAATAGCCCCAATTACTAGCCTAGGATTTGATCTTAGGTTCGGGATTGAGACCCAAAATGGCCAAGAGTCTATTCCATAACATGCACGTCATGCCCAGTATATAGGTGAGAACCCTCCGGAAGCTTGTCCTTTTTTGTTCCAGATCTCTTTTGCTCCAGGTCATCTTACTCCAGATGGTTCCCTCTCCCAACACCTGCTTCCTCCCTTGGTCAGTTCTTGGGCTGGAATGCTCAGGCTGTTATCTCCGTTCCATGAGTGCGGTTTTGGGACTCCCTCTGCTCCGGGATCATTAGCCAGAAATGGGCTGAGCCTTGGTCATTGGCCGGCGAGAGTATCACTGCGTATCACTCATTTCTATATTTGCGTATAGTATTATTTTCAATATTATTGTAGTTTATTTATTAAATTGTCTTATCTCAACCCACGAGCCCTTTTTTCCCTTTACCCCTTTAATTCTCTCCCCCATCCTCAGGAGGGGGGGAGGGTGAGCGAACGGGTTATGTGGAGTTGGCTCCCACCCAAGGGTAAACCCATCACAGGAGCTTAAGATATTCTCGCATGTAAATATTTCTGTGCGCACCGATTCTCCAGATAAACTGCTAAGACTAGTTTCAGTTCACCTCTGCTCACACTAGGGTGACTTTAATGTCTATAGAGCCATGTAGGAACAGTGATATGGTACTTGTTTATCCTTCCCTTGGCTGGGTGAAATTATAAGTCCATCTGGCCCAGTGTTACTTGTATAAGGGAGATGGGATGTTTCTCTGGAAGACACAGGGGCTCAGTATCACACCTCACAGTATACATTCCCTCTTGTTACTCTGTCTGTTAGTAGACACGGTGGCACCAGAGGAAAAGACTCCTGCAGGGAAAAATTTTACTTTCCATGACCCCCCTAAATCTCACCTAAGAAAGAGATGTGGGCTCTCCCCGACCCAAGGACCACATTCTCTGGCATAGTGAAAGTGATTGTCTCTGAAGCTGAAGTTCCTGCAAATGGCAAAAACATCAGAACAACAACAGGCAGGAGGGAGATGGTAGACCCACAGGCATCCTCAGGAGAAGGTGTAAACAAGGCTGGGATCACTTCATCAGTTAGTGCAATCAGCATTCAAAAGAGAGAAGGACACCCACTGATAAGCAACTGTGATGTGGCTGGTGGCAGCAGCTTGGTGCTGCTGAGAGCTTGTAGTCATTGGTAGAGCTGAATGGCTTTGCCTCCTCATAAAAGCTCCAAAATCCCTGACTTTGCCCTCCCCATGTACATACCTCCAGATTGTCCTAGAGTTGTTCACACACCACACTGCTTCTCTTTGTTCTCCTTGCTCTGTGCATGTGTACAGCCCCAGTGGTAAGACAGTCTCTGTCTCTGGGGTATCTGCACCTACCTTTAGGGCATAGGAGTGAGGTTTGAGTCTTTTCCTCCAGCAGCCCCTCTGCCTGGTGGGGAAAAGGCTGGTCAGTTCAGAAGGGAGAGCAGTAAAATGAGATAGTAGCTGTGCAGCACTGCACCTTGCTGCAAGCACCATTTCCATCCTCATGGGCCATGAAAGAGCCTCACGCAGACAGCAGGGATATGCGTGCTGACAGTGAAGTTTCACTGGGAAGCAGGTTTCTAAAGCTCCTACATGGCCTTTTCCCCCATCACCCTGCTAGCAAGCAGTTCTGACATCTCTGTCCCATCAAGTGGAGGTGCTTAGCTCATGCCCTGACCCAACGTACCCTCAGAATCACTCCCTGACCAGCTGCTCTGAGAAATGTGCCTACCTGCCCGGCGAACTCTCCCTTCTCAGAGCCACCCACCAGGCCATTTTGAGCCTGAACCAGTTCTGACCTCGCCAGGACCCTGAAGCGTACTCTGACCTTCACCAGTAGGTGTTTAACCACTGTGTCCTTCCCTCCAGACTCCGGCACAACAGCTCTACTCTCAGTGCAAACATCTTCCTGCTCCATCACCTCAGCAGTGACAGTAAAATTCACCTTCCCTAAAGAACAAAAGATCAAGAGGCCAGCTGGCACATGTTTTAGTTTGCTCAGCCTAAGGCTGCTCACTCATGCTTCTCATAATAGGCCACTCTCCCTTCCAGTTCAGCTCTGGTTTCCTCAAGCAGTTCTGCCAGTGCCTCCCACTCCTGCCGCGCCCTTGCCCCTTACCTAATTTTGTAGCCTTCACATCCCAGAAAAATGTTTTTGCTGAATCAGGACACAGACAAACAGTGAACCTGACATTTGCATGCACAAATTCAAAATCCCTGGAGTCCATTAGGCTAAGCTGGAGCTGGAAGTGAAACAAAAGGGAGTTCGGGTTACAGAGCTGCTGCCCCTTTTTTCCTTTCAGCTCCTTTATCCAAACGTCAATTAAACCCAGAAGCCCAGGATGAGTATGATGATGGCCCTGTTGCAACATCTGTGGGCAACTAGTAGCCCACGGACATCACATTCGTGTAGGGTTGAGCTTATGGGAAGGGATAAGCTGGGCAGAGACGGCTCTGTTTGGGGCTTTCTGAAGAGCTGCTTTTGTGTCTTTTGCTCAATACCTGAGGAGGCAGCCCCTTGTCTGGGTCTCTGTCAGTGAAGTACTGTTACCACATATCCCTCTGCCCAACAACCATCACGGAGGTAGCCACTCACCACCATGCACTGCTTCAGGTAGCTGAAGACTTTGACTTTCAGGGGAAATGACTCTCCTCGGAAGACAGAGTAGGGCAAGGTGGGTTCCACGATGAAGGGCTTGAAGCTCTGTATGCTGGTGGTCTCTGAGATTCCCAACCCATGACTCTCTGAGGTGCAGAAAGTCATGGCTCTCCAGTCTGTGATACTGTCAGGTACTGTGACAGTTAGCTCAGCAGACCCTGAATCACTGAGGAGAAAACAGAGTGGAAGGAGTTGTCCCCATCCCTGCAAAGATTTCTCTTGGGAAGACAAAAGCAGAAGGACTGTGAACTGGAAGTGCATGTGATGACGTGGGGATTCCTAGGAAGTAGGACAGAGGTATGGGAAGAATAGCAAATAGGTGGGGTGAGGAAAGACTGAGAGGCAAATGCAAATGATAATAGGATAATAGGAGAGAGGACATCCTCAGCAAGATTATCAGATTAATGTGCTATGTATTAGCAGACTATACCTTGTTAGGGAGAGGTTCCTGATATGCTGTAGGGAAAGGCTGCTATTAAAAAGAACCTTGACAAGCAGGAAAAATGGGCTAGTAAATGGGCAAACACAAAATTCTGTATCTGAGACAGAACAATACCATGCAACCGTAAAGGCTAGGCAGTCACTGGCTAGTAAGCAGCTTTGCAGAAAAAGACGTATCAGTCCTGGTGGATAACAAGTTGAGAATGAGACATCTCATGTGCCCTTACAGCAATGAAGGCCATCTACTTCTAGACTGTATTAAGAAGACTGCAGCCACCAGGTTGAGAAAAGTTATTTTTTCCCTCTATTCCTCCCTTGTGGGCCCACATCTGGAGTACTGTGTCCCATTTTTGCCTTTGAGTACAAGAAGGATACTGACATACTTGACTGTGTCCGGTGGAAGACTACCAAGATGGTGAGGGGGCTGGGACATTTAATGTACAAGAAGAAGCTGAAAGAACTGGGGTTTTCAGACTTCAGAGGTAAAGGCTAGGGGGAGATCTTTCTGCTTTATACAGCTACCTAATGGGAAGGTGTAGAGACAATGGAACCAGTCTCTTCTGAGGTGCGTATTGATAGGATGAAAAGTAGCAGACACAAGTTGGAACATGGGAAATTCTGACTTTAGATTAAAAAAGAAATACCATAAGGATGGTCAAACACTGGAACAGGTGCCTAGATAGTTTGTGGAATCTCCATTCTTGGGGATATACAGAACTTGACTACAAGAATCTGATCTAACTAAACCTGCCTTGTCCAGTATGTTGAGTTATAGACCTCTGGAGGCCTCTTCCATCCTACAGAATTCTGTGATTTTCAGTTCCCCAGAGTAATTTGGAAAATCTCAAGCAGAGTCAAAAATGGAATCAAACCTCCATTCTCCTTATCCACTTCTTCACACCTCCCTTTTCTTTGTGGGCACAGAAGCCAATAAAACCCTGGCTCTGCTCCTGCCCCTTCCTTCTCCACTGTGGCTGGTAGGAAGTCTAGATTAATGTGGGGCCACAGCCCATAATTACTCACTTGATGGGAACCAGAGTCCAGATGAATGTCTCTGGAAACCAGATACGTACTGGCCCTGCTTTGCTACCCAGCTCAATGTGCTCTGACTCATCATGTTCAACAGCAGCATCTGTTTCTGGGTCCAAGTTGTCCAGGTCTGCCAGGCCACCATAAGCTATTGGAAACAGAAGCATTCATTCAAAGGCAAGAGCAACTGTGAGACCAGGACAGAGTTCAGCTGGGAAAAGCTCAGCTCTCCATCCCTCCCGCTCCCACTTACATCCCCCTTGTCCTCTCCAAGATGCCCTCAACCTACTTCTCTATTGTCTTCCACAGGACAGCCCAGGAGACCATGGGGATTCCAGCATGTGTGTGCTCCGCCACGAGGAACTCTACCAGCTCACACTTTTGCTCTCTCAGCCCCTGCAGAAAGGCCTAGATACTTCCCAGTGCCAGTCTTGTCTCATTCTCTGGTTTCCAGCAAGACCTTTCCTAGTCTTACAAACACGTGTTCCTTCCTGAGACAGCTGCCTCATTTTTCCCCTTGACCATACTGTTTTCCTGCCTGCCAGCAGAAGCTTCCAAGCAGGTTCTTCCTATGGAGCCAATGCTGCGTCCCTTCAGTGCACTGGCCATACAGACATGTCAGGACCCTTCCCCTCTTCCTGTGGTGCACATCTCCTGTGCTACCTCTCACTCATCTCTGGAAGCCATCCCCAGTTCTTCAGCACACTGCTCATTCAGCTGCCCTTTTGCAGCCTGTGTGTTACCCGTGATTTCCAAAGAAACAAGATAAATCCAGACATACACATGTAGTCGTAGTAGAAAGTGGTCTGGGTACGGCACTCAATCGGAGACTTGATTTTAAGGCTGGTTAGAAATGTTAGACCTGAATGCTGGAGGCAAGAAGGGGAAGAAAAGAAGGAAGAATTCAGTGGAAAGGGCAGTGCATCTGACGGTCTGTCTCTGCCCCCACCTCCCAGCGTATCAGCCACCCTGTTTTGTTGCACTTCAGATGGACCTGCAAATTTAAACAGGGAGAGAATGCAGAACCACCCTGCTCCCAAAGCCCGGTCCTGGCCCCTCAGGTCAAAGGAGACTCTCTCCAGTCGGGATTGTGGGGTTGACCACTTGCGTGTGCATGCCCACACACAAAGTTTTTATTTTGGCACCACAGTTTGCTGCCCACCCTCACACAGACTTGTTCTTATCTTTCACCTGCTACTCCTTTCTACTGTTCTTTCCCTCCTTTCCCTAGTACCCCTTTTCTCCCAGGTGCTTTGCTTTTCCAGCCTCCAATTTTCTCTGCCTCAGTCTGACACTCTTCTCTCCTTCCAACTCCTAGAAAGTCTGAGGGCCTTGAGCTTGGGATAAACGGAAAACTTGGTTCCTAGGGATCTGCCTGATTGATGGGAATTGATCAAGCTGGGAGCATGGAATGACAAGATCTCAGAGTTCAGAGGCTTGGCAAATTCAGAACCTGAAGTGGCCAGCGTTGACAGAAAAGACAATCTGTGAAGCTAACCTGGTATCCAAAATGGCTGAGCTCTGATATTTCAGGTTTTCTGGAAATTAGATTTACCTTCAGAAGTTCATAAACATCTGGTTGGGACACTGCATAAGAGTATCTGTTGTACATGAATGGTGACATTGTTCCTGGTGGAAGGGTGGTCTGAGGGGAACCAATGGTTCCTGGGCTCTTGTGGATAGTACAGTAGTCACTGTAAGAGTCTGTGAGCTTGCTGGGGTGCTCTTGAGAATAGCTGAACATATTGTACAGCTGCAGACAGAGAATTAAAACAGTCCAGGTCAGTGTGAGAGATGGGAAGTTTTTAATTTCTATCCAGAGATTTTCTGTGACTGCAGAGGCAGAGCTTGGATCTTGTCTGCTGCAAAAGCCCAACCCCAAGGGTTTTTGAGCTTCGTGGAGCTCAAATTTTACAAGTTTTCACAAGTTTTAGATGCCAGCATCAGAGATTAACATGAACCCCTCTGGGGCATGGCTGCATAACTGTGGCCACTTCTAGCTCACATTTTGTACCCAAGAACTCAATGCAAACAGTGAGGAGACCTTCCCTGTAAGAGTTCTTAGATGGCTTCTTGTCTAACTGAAGACACATCTTGCATCCACCAAGACAGTGTCAAGAGGCAATTCAAAGGTCCTCAGACCCAATGCATGCCAGGTCTAGGGAAGAAAAGGGACCCTTCCACTGCTGAGGCACCACTTACAGTCTAGTCTTGAATGGAAGAACTGTCTGGTTCATGTGAGCTGGAACAAAGACATGGAGCCTATCACACAGTGGACATTTTTTTTAACATAACTTTTTTTCGGAGCACTTTCATGAGTTGGTTCAGGAGACAGAAGTCTCTTGCCACCTGGTTGCCACTGTGGCAAAGGACTCTAAGTTTAACAAGAATGTGACTTTGGGCTGTAATTGGGAATGACCATGGATTATTCCATTAGATCCCTCTGTAGTTATTGGAAATTTTGACTGGTATTTGATGTTGGCCTTCATTTTTTTCTCATGAAGCCATGTCCTGTCCCCATTCAAGTACTTGTTGGTATACCCACTGTGCCTTATTAACCAGTACCTGCAACCAGATACTCAAAAAGCATCTCTTCAATATTAGCAAGGCTCAGCACTAAAGTGACTCACGCTATCCCTGGAGAGCTCAGCCTCTGGCCTCAGGAGAAGGATGCTCTGGTCTACAGCACGGATGCTACATAGGGAGCCTGGTGCAGCCTGCAAATGGAGACGGACAGCTGATCCTGGGAGAGCCACCGTGTCTGAGAAGCCAAGCTTCACCTGAAACAGCAGAAAAAAGGAGGACTGAAGATACTGACAGAGGAAGGAAAGGGGAGACTGTGGCTGCTGGATTCTGCCGGACATCTACTGCCAATTTGCAGTTAATTAGCTACCCTCCAACCTACACACCCCCTTATGTTTTGTACACTACTTACATGGTTCCTGAAGCACTTGGAGACTTTCAGACTGAAGGTGTCAGCTGCCACTTGTCCCTCAGGGAAAGCCATGTAAACAAAGAGGGTAGCCATGGGTGAAATGAGGTCAATGGGCAGAGTGATATTGAAAGCCCCTCTATACCAACCTAAAGGAAGAAGGAAAAATAGAAAAGGTATAGGAAGAGGCAAGGAAGTCTGTCTCCAAGGATTATGGCAGCAACATGCTCTTCCTCTACAACACTTCTGTACAGTTACTTGGATAAAAACTATTCTGCCTTGCTTCTGAGGAGGCCACAGCTAGACCAGAATGTAGGTTAGTGCCATGTTGTATCAGTGACTGTACATAATGAGGGATCTTGGCAACAGTATGCACTTGGAAGAGAAATTACTTTACACCTGAGTCCAGCAAAAAGATTCCATGTGTTTTCTTGGACGTCTCTGATAATTCCTGCTTAGCAGATAAACTCTGACAATTGCACCATTTGATCAGAAAAAAAAGATTAGGGAAATTAAAAGACAGAGGAGAGATGGCATATTTGCCATTTCCTCTTGATTTTTTTGTGCCAGTCCTGTTGTTTCTTGTTGTCTCTCCTTCCCCATTTAGGCTGGAAGGGCTTTCCTGTTGGGTCCTTAATCTGTTCCTGGTATTTAGATGCTCTTACCTAATGGTGGATCAAGAAGTACTGCTGTTTGCCCATGATGCACAAGGGATCCTCTGGCCAAAACCTAAAGGGTGAACAGAGCAAAGAGTTGATAGTGCCACTGCTCCATGTCACTGAGCCAGCAAAAGGTCCTGTGCTGACCACGTTGATGGTACTGCCCTACACTCACCAGATAGTAGAAATCTGCTCTGGAAGCCCCATCCCTCAGCTCTGTGGCCAGGATGTGATAATGCACAGTGACTTGCTGCACATCCTTGCAGGGCAGCATTGAATGCACTGGCTGGATCCTCACAGAGCTGCGGCTGGAAGAGTAGAAGGCCCTCAGTGGGAGGGATGCAGTGCCATAGGACACCTTCACATTTCGACCACTTAAGTCCTCCGGCTGGGTCTTTGCCTGTGGCACAGAAAATGTGGCTCGGTGTCTGAAGACTTCTTGCAGCTCTCCCCATGCCAAAACCAAGGCTGACTGGACAGTGGGCTCTGAGGTTTCCCAGGGTAAGGTGTCTATTTCCACCCAGGACAAGCTCAGCCAATCCCTGTCTGTGGAGCCTGGCATTGCCTGCTCCAGCATGTTCTGGGATAACTAGCACCTGAACAGGGAGCTGTATACTACTGGGACTTGGGCTACAGCCTGAACTTCTGCAATGCTGCTGCTACCTTGGGAGAAAGCCAGATCATTAGATTGTGTAAAGTGGCTTATTAATCCCTTGATCAAACCACTGAACCCTTTGCTTCTGCCTGGTATATATGGGTAAAGTGTCAGCATGGATAATGTATTTCACTGTTCAGTGTTATTCCACTTGCACACTGTATTTCTTTTAACACTTTCCTTGATCCATAGGGTAGGGGTGGCAGGGGACAACTGAAGATCAGTAGCTTTGTTCATCTTTGACCTATGGGCTATCTACGTTGAGCCTGCGATATTAACATCTTGTGGACTTCCAGCAAGGTCAAGATCCATCATCTAAAATACTGTATGCACTCTGATAAAGATGCAGGATTTACCTCAAAGTGCCTTCACCTTGAAGTTTAGATAGGACAGGTATTAGAAACCTAGCCCTACAACCAGACAAGAGAGCCTTCCTTGTTCATGGGAAAGCAGATGCAGAATTTTCCTGTCAGTTCCCTGCAGCTGGAATCGCTGTTTAGCTCCTTACATCCTGGTTACCTGCTCTGCTCCAGACTGGCTTGCAGCAACTGGTTCCTTACTAGCCTTTTTTTCTCTCCTAAGGTTTCTGTCTCTTATATCCCAGGTTTCTCCTAACTCTGAAATATATTGCAAACTGGTCACTGACATTTTCTTCTCCACATGTATTTTCCTTAGCTCCTTTCCTATGTTCCTGTTCCACACTATGTGGGAGCCCTTCCTCGCTCTCTGTCCCTGCCCAGCCCCACAAAGCCCTTCCTACCTCAGACAGAGGGGCTATGTAGGCAGACCTCAGTCACGACTTCATGGGGCTTCTATCCACTGCCCCATCTCTCATCATGTCTCCTGACTCCTCAGGGACTGTTGCACCAGGGGCCAGAATGCTGGCAGTGCTATGGGCTATTCCTCTTCTTTAGATATGTAATTTCACTGCTCCATGCCCCCATCTTCCTGTCTATACTGAGACAAAGGCATAGACTATAGTCTGAAAGATACATTGCTTAGAGCTAGACAAATGTAATGTAATTGTTGGGCTTAACCTGTAGCAGAACTTTACTGCTGTTGTCCCATGCTGATGTCTCCAAGGTGAAAGAGACCATCCCAGTGTCATCTGTGAAGTAGGTATTGGTCTGCTTCTTGCTACCATAGGAAACAGTAAGAATCACCTGCTTGTTCTTCAGGTATGTCTTATTGGCACTTTTGAGTTCCAGCTGTAAAGATGCAGAGAAGAGTCAGAGAACTGGAGGCTTCAGGACTGAAAATCGCCTTCCTAAAAGAAGTCCCAGTTCCCCTCCCTGTAAAGGAACTCTCAGTGTGACCCCTAACTCCTCCAGCTCCTCCCCATTTATGCAGCAGCAATCTCACCTGGCAAAGCCATGCACCTATCCTGTGGTCACACCTTTGGATTACCTCCCAGTAGAGATGTCAAAGGATAGATTGGGACAGAGGACTGTGCTAGCAGCTTTGGGCATCTCAGAGCACAGGGACTCCTCAGCACTTCTATGCCTGCCATCCCCTTGGGTCCAGCTGCTGAGCTTTCCATGTTTCTGTCCTGTTCACTTACATTGCCGTAGTAGGGAGCTCCTTGCTGATAGTAGTAGCTTGTCCCCCAGAATTGGAGAGTTGTGATATCAAAAGTAACCTTGCAGTTTTCAGTGGTGTTGAACTCTACCCCTAGGAAAGACAGGAGGTGTATGCAGGTGAGTATTGTGTCTGAGCAAAGGCAGCAGGATTGGATGGACTGAGGTGAAGGATGGACAATCACTCCTAGGGGATTGTAGTTTCTCCAGGGAACTTCAGGAGTCATTTAACACACATACTCGGCAATAATGCCTCCTACATTCTGACCTGCTGGAATGACAGCAGTCTACCAGGAGGTCTCTGCCAGACAGTTTTCAAATGCTCTTTCTGACTTTGTTTAAGATGGTCCTACTCACAATTGTCCACTTCCATTCACCTCCTGTTCTCACAGCAGAGTCACTAGAAGACAACATTTTTTTCCTTGCCTTCATCACATTAATTCACAGTTTGCTGTCTTGTCATGTGGTGCCCATCTGAAATCACTGTAGTTTGCTAAATGAATGTGTGTCACTGCTTTCAGCAAGGGGATGCAAAATATTTTCTTGTAAGGAAGGGTTTGTAAAATTTTGTAAGAGAAGAAACCTTACAAGACAGGATATTTAACAGTCACTCTGGACATATCCCTGTCTGGCATGTGGCAATAAACCTGACAAGGAGCTATTTATTAACGGCATACAGTCAGGGCCTTGGTTATTACTGGTTGCTGTAAGTCTCTCCTCGTTCCAATGGACTTTCCTAAAGTATGGTTTCAGAACAAAAGAACCTGGCCTGGCCCACCTCTGTGCATGTTTCTACTGTAACCAGAAGACAGGAAAAAGCAGCTCTTGTCCATCTTTGCCAAACCAAGGTGACTGGCAGAGCTGGACTGGCCACAGCCTCTTGTGGAGGAGCAAGAATACTGGTAAAGCCCATCCTGCATCTGGGAGAACTCACATGACCTGCGTTATTCAGACCTGGGTGGTATAGTACACTAGAACATCCATGCTACCGTGCAGCTCCCAGAGAAGACACAACACTCTCTGAATGTTTGACCCAATGGGAGACAGTGCAGAAACCTCCAGTGGTTTGATGGGAGGACACAAGTATTCATAAGGATGAAACCCAGATACAGATGAAAACCCAGAGACAAGAACTTTGTATGAGTGTAAAGAAAAATATTTTCCACAAAACTGTAGAATCAGTTTTTGCTACCTGTTCCACTTTCTTTCAGAAAAGCCACAGCTTCCAGGTTGAAATCATAACTGTCACCACGCTTCAGGTGGTAGATCTTAATATTCACCTCAGTGCCAAAGCAGCCATCCTTGTTTGTCTGGAGATGTGAAAATGTATCTGTTAAACAATCATGAATGCACTAATCCCTTCTGCAGTGCAGATAAAGCCCAGAAGTCTAAAAGTACATGACTAAGACACCTGAGTTAAAGGAGCAACTCCCATACTGGTATGAAATGTATTTCTTTTCTGTGGAGTAGTCACTAACAGGAGATGCTGTTTCACACATGGCTCATCTTTACACGCTCACATGTCTGCCAGTAACAAACACAAATTGTCATATCTCCCTGACAACATGATTTCTTCTGCTGGGGCAGAATTTATCTTTAAGATATGTGCTGGGTTACTTAAAAATATGTAAACAAATATAGCTGCATTCATTCAACCCTAGAGATGAACAAGTAAAGTCTGTGCTGAACTGCAATTGCTTGCTTAGATGTAAGAGGTAATTTCTGTGTCTCCAAAACAGCTGTTTCTGGGAAAGAGCACATAGGTGTTTATACGAAATTAAAAGGTGGTACTGAAAAGCATCCAGCAGAAGTGAATTGATGTGGACAGTGTATTTTTTTTGTCCTGTCACAATACCTGTTTTGTAGGCAAATCTACAATAGTTTGCTTGCAGATGCTTCATCTGCTTTGACTGTATCTAAATGAAGTTAGAGAAATCACTGAGAGGGCCTAAGATTGCTGCACTGGGGAATTAAGGACATATTAGTCATTCATCCCCAAGCAAAGAGCATGGTGTTTCAACAGCTGATGTCTGTCCCACTCCTTCCTTTAGTATTCTTCCTTCTCTTTACTCCCGTTCTCTTTTGCAAGAGGAGTGGATGTCCCATGTGCTCACCTCACCAGTGTAATCCTTACAAATACTGCCCTTGGGTCTGGAAGACTTCCGATTATAGCGGATGTGTTTACGGCACACCACAGCCTTCACACTACCTTGGACTGGTTTCCCATATGTGTACCTGACAAACATAGCAGAGAAGACTTACATGTAGAAACACTGGCTCAAAGATGAATAACATCAGCTTTAGCCTGTGTATTGCAGCTATACAGCCCAGCAGCCTGCAGTATCTTCATGGTTCATGAGCTCAGCAGAGGCCAAGAAGTTAAAATGACTTCATCAGATTGAGCCAGAAGGCAGTGGTGGATGAGTTCTCTTCAAGTCAACACTAGTCCCACCAGGCAGTTCTAGGGGACATTGCACTGCCCACAAGATGAGTCATTATTCCTTCCATACTGGCACTAATCAATGCAGCAGAGGTACTGTACTGTAGGGCACATGCCCCACTGAGGGGATCCACTGCCACATTTTCAAACCCACAGTGAAAGAAGCAGGGAGAGAGGCTATGGAGAAAGGTAAGAGTCCAGAAGAATGGGTGGGGGTAGGGTTGGCAGAGAACGTTTTGAGCTCAGTTATTGATAGGTGTGCAGTTTCCGAATCCGTAAGAATGCACCTTCTGCCATGGTAAATCAGCTCACATGCCACAGACGTGAAGACGGAAGTTCTCCTCCAAGATGGTGACCACCTGAGGCATCTGGATGGAGACACTGAACTTGGGCAGCACTGTGTGAAAGCAAGAGAAACAGAATTAAATTCAAAATTATAGAGAAAACTCACTTGTTCCAATCCTCCCCACATTGTTGTTTAGAGAAAAATCCCTCTTTTCATTCCCTGGCTACCAGTACAGGGCCTGGCAGTAATGCATT
Source organism: Syrrhaptes paradoxus (assembly GCA_013400615.1). Lineage (NCBI taxonomy): Eukaryota > Metazoa > Chordata > Aves > Pterocliformes > Pteroclidae > Syrrhaptes > Syrrhaptes paradoxus. Next base: position 45,562 of record VZTO01017892.1, read on the forward strand.
AGCAGCCCAGCCAGGAGAGTGTGGGGCGAGTAGACAGCCTTAGTCTCCTCCACTGAGCAAGGCTGTGGGACAGTGGGCCTCAGTCCATTCTCAGGATGTAGGGGAGAAGAAAGCCAGTAGGCCTTAGTGAAAGTCAGTGATTATACCTATTGGCAGGCAGCTGGATATCTCAGGTGCTGGCACAACTAGCACAGCTGTTTACAGCTGCATGGCCCACTCAGCTCTGTGTGAGAGAGGGGGCTGGAAGCAATACATCTTTCTCTGCTCCCTTCAGCTCCCTGAGACTCTTACCATATTCCTCCACCCTGAAGGTATGTGTGCGGTCAGGCATTTTGATGGTGTACTCTCCAACCAGTGCTTCCGCAGCCAGAGGGAAGGACAGATCCACAATGCCTCCCACAGATGTAACATTCAGCCACTGTGCAATTCGGTTCCCTTTTGGGTCCTGTGTAGGCAGTAGCAGAGTTATTTCCCAGTGCAAAAAGTGATCTCTTGCAGGGTGTCCAAGCTATCGCAGCACGGTCTGAGCATATACCCTTTTGTCCTGAGAGCCCAGGTCTATGACACAGCTTCAGTGCTCAGGTGCTCAAAGAGGATAGGGGTTTTCTCCCTATCTCATTGATTAAGTCAATTTATTATGATATTGCTCTGCGGTGGCACTGCCGTCTCACTGCTGCAAAACTGTGGTTTACTGCCTGCCTGTCAAACCAAGAGATAGAAGTGGTCCCTCTCAGACTTCTGTGGTGATCTGAGCTGGCATAGCGCCCAGGTCAATCCTGACAGCACATTCTGCCTGAGGCATGAGCTACTTGGGAGTGATTACTAGGGAACCTGATGTCTTGAATCCCCAGGAAAGTCTGGGTAAATGAGTCCAGGACTTCATGCAGGAGACCATGAGGCCCACTATAGAAAGGAGGATGTAAAGACCTGTGATGCAAGGGCATTTGGAGGCTTTGTTTACTGTTATGGTTGGTCCATGACAGACAGTGTTCTCCCACTGCTGGTTCTTGGGAGGGCAAGATGCAGAACTCTGGCTATGGTCACATTGCCCGGCCAAGAAGGACTTAGCAATGAGTTGATGGGTGCTTTATAAACATATGGAGAAAGCGGGAAATTTGTTTGAAAGGGTGAAGCTGCATCAGAGTATAATGTTTGTGTAAACTGGCATAAAGGGTTGCATAGGTGTCTCAGGAACCACACATTTATGTATTGATTAGTGGACATGGCATACAAATGTGCGTTAGCTATGGCCAATGGCTAGTTGGAACTATGACCTCTGTGCATGGGTTATTACAAACTACCGCTTTCAGGTATCTTTCCTCAGCTCAGGTGACTGCAGTCCATATTTTACCTGTAATATTGAAACTAAACTAACAGATTTTAAGGGCAATATCCTGAAAACTGCTTTAGGAAGTTTCTCTAGCTGTGTAGCCACAACACTAACTGACCAAAGTTTTAATTTCATATGTTAAATATGAGACACTCCTTATAGAAACTCCAGGATTTTCACAAATCTTCAATGCACAGGCTAGAGGGACTAAAAGTCCTGTGACAACTCTTGAAAAGTTTGCTGGACAGCTGACTGGTTTTCAATCACTTACTGCGGGGACTGTGATCGGTATCATAACAGTGCACTGACAAACTTGTGTGGATACTGAAGGAAGGGCAAGAAGCCAAGGACCATTCCCATTCATTCTGAGGTAACTGGCTTTCTGCATCCATATTTCCCCACCATCTGTGGGACACCAAACCTGTGTCTTCCGCAGGGTGAGAAGAGATCACCACTTTCAATAAAGTCGGTGCTTTACCTTCAGTTCCACCAGGTGGTGCTGTGGGAAGGAAATAACAGTCACTGGTGGGATGCTTTCATGTAAGTTACCATCCACCTCCCCAGGATTTTTTCCCCCAGCCATCCGTGAGCTTTCCCTAAGCAATTTTCAGGGACTGCCTGTGACCCAACACCATGAGCAGCTCCAGCGTTGCAGGTGGTGCCCAATGCTGTTTATAAGCACCAAAAGCAACACTGAGACTAGCTGTCCACAGATGGATCACCTAGCTGGGCCTAGCACTGATCCAGAAGTCACGGGGCAGCCCATTGCATTTTCAGACTTACTAAGGTTTCTTCCCTCTTAACTTACCATTTCATTGCTGGCAATAAAGTTCTGATCCAAGGTTACAGTTCGCAACTTGACTATAGAGCAAAAGAAAAACACGAGTGGCTGAAATTAAATCAAGTCTGTTAGTAATAATAAGAATGGATGGCTAAGAAAGATGTGCCCATGTGCTTCACTGAGAGGGTGTGGCCAGCAGCTAGCACCATTCACTCCTGGTCGTATGCCCAAAGCCCTGCTAGGGGCACTGACAGACTACTGTGGCTTTGACTGGAGCAACACAGTGGTGTCTAAATCTCTTCTCACACATCAGCCAAACACACAAGCCCTGTTTACACTGACATGCTGTCTGAGTATGGCTAGTACTGGAGAAAACTCATGCCATGCTGACATAGGAAAGAGGTATCCCCACATTCCCCAAAGCCTAGAAGGGAGATGAAGCCTGTGACTCATCACCCTTGCAAAGCAGGCCCCGCTCCAAGTGCTAGAGGTTACCCCATATTTTGTGGCCTGAGGACCTTTCTTTCCATTATAACACATGGCATTCTGTCCATACCAATTTGTCCAGGTTTGTACACAGGTTTGTCTGTCTGGATAAAAGTCTTCTTGTCTGCGTGCTTGATTAGGACTTCCTGTTTCTTCTGAAACTCTGAGTTGGCTTCCAGGACTGTGATAACAATAAAAGCCACTTCATCAGAGTTTCCAACAGGAGGAGGGACCTGCAGGCATAGTTGTAACCATCATTCAGGGTGGATCCCATTCATGGATCCACAGGCTTTTGGAATAATGATTAGGATACTGCTTTTGTATTGCTCCAGTTCTTCTTGCCCTGAAAGACCTAACAGTACTTTTCAGACTGTTTTCTAGAAGAACAAAATATCAGTGGGGCTACACAGCAGGAAGGACACTGGTAGACCTACACAGGCTGATACAGAAGATTCAGTGCCTGATTAAGATGTGCCCATGAGAAGACACAATTCTTTGCCTTCCTGCCCAGAAAGAGCCGAACTCGTGTGTTGTCCACCCTCCCAACAACCCTGGAAAATACATTCCTCACCTGGAAGCTTGTGCAATGAAAGAAAGTGAGCTGAGAGGTGGACTGAGCGATCAGAGTCTCGTTCCCAGCTCTGCTTTGCAAGGTTACAGTCACGTGGATCGGGACTGCTTGTTTTCTGCTGAGCTGGAGGCACACTGTCTCTGAGAAGGGGTAGTAGAGCTGAGATGGTATTGCCACAGCATAATTCCTATTAAAAAAGAAAAAAAACCCCTCAGGTTAAATTGTTTTTCTAAGAGGATAGATTTTGACTGTAGGATTTGAGTACTTTCTAATAAGACTTTTGGTCTCTTCGTTCCACTGTCACAATGCCAGGGGGACAAGATCGCACTGTTCTCATCTACCGGTACTGCAGCCATTGACACTGCGTCTGCACTACGTGCTACATGCACATGTAAAAAGATAAATTCACTGCTTCCAAAATGAAAGTCTAAATAAGGTGAAGAGACCTCCTCAAATCACCCAAGAGATCAGCAGCAGAGCTTGCTTACATTGCAGGTTTCCTGAGACTTCAGCCTTTTCACTGAACCACACCCTATATCACCATCAGTCTGCTTGATTGGTTATCTGCTTTCTGTCTGATCAGCTACTCTTGAGCTCAGAACCAATGGCATGTGTATGGGACACGGTGTCCTGGCTTTGTGTCTCAGACAGAGTCACCTTCTCTTCAGCTCCCAACACTCCTGCCCTCCTTGCTCTCTTATTCCAGTTCTCACACCTCTGCGGCTACTCTCATAGCTGTACCCATTGACAACACCAAGAAGGTGTTCATGCTGCTTTGTTTTTTTAATCTTACACTGCAGTGCAGCAACTAGGACCAAAGAAAAACCAACATTCCAGCAGATTTTAAAACTCTCATCACTGACTTCTCCTGCTTACTGCCTCTGGACAGGTTCAGACGATAGCCCGTTTTGCAGCAGCAGGAGGGCAGGGCCTGGAAAGATCAGAACACCAGGAGGCAGGTTCTCCTGTTGGCAGTTCCCAGATGGAGTCCAGCACCCTGGCACGAGGGAGTCAAAGTCCTGCTGGCCAGGAGCCTTGAGTACTTTCACACTTCACAGCTGTCAAGCTGCCTTGATCAGCTTCTCTGCTGCTAATAGTAGGGGATCTGATTTTGGTTTTCCTACTTAAGGTGACTCAGGGCTGTCATTCAAGTATCCCAAGAGTGAGGCTGGATTACTTTCTCATGAATCTACAAAACACATTGGCATAAAGGCAGAACAGCAGACAGCCTGTTGAAGCAGGTAGTATTTCCATAAAGCAAAGCTTCCTCCCGAAGGTTAACAGTGGAAAAGAGGCAGCAGTAAAGCATTATTTGAGCAGGAGCTGTGTCAGCCTGTGGAACATGTCCCAGAGGAAGATGCTGAACTCCTGCTGGAAGACATTTTTAAAACTAGACTTGTACATGCCACACCACACACGTCATGAAGGAACCCAGCTACAACCCAGTGACATATTTCCCACTGTAACATCTACTGTGTGAGCACAGCCCTGTTTCTGTTTACAGTTATGCCATAGCTGCAAAGGCAAAGGCCTTCAAAAGGCAAGAGCAAGTTCACAAGCCAGTATATCACAGCAGTGCCTGCTGGAACAGGAGTTGCATTCCTGATAAAGTATATGAAGAGAAGCAGTGCTAGGAATTGTCCTTGCTAGAGATTTCTTAGAAAGTCTGAGGGAGAAGGTGGCCAGCTAAGCCAGAGTGAACACACAGCTTTACAAAGAGCATCCCTATTAGATACCTTGGGCTCACATTTGCCCTGTTTATAAAGGCACCCAGCTTTGTCCATTAATGATTTAAATGGTGACCTCTGATTCTGGAGAGAAAAGCAAAGCCCAAAAGGAAATATATTCTGGAGCAGCGTAGGAGATGTGAGATGTTGGCAAGTCAGAATTAAACACATGCAGAAAGCTGGCAGAGTTGCTCTGCCTGAGTCCTTGCAGAAGTACATAATCTATATCAAAGGCACTACAGGGAGATCCAAGCAATATGGAGAGTGTGGCGGGGAGGGTGCATGAGAACCCAGTGAAACCCTGGGAATAAGAGATATTATGCCTCTTTGGAAAAACACTCCTGCTCTTAGGACTTCTGTCCTATTTCTAGCGCACCGCCACCCCCCCAGGTTCCCTAACAGACCAGAGTGTATATGTGAAGCATCTGAGGTTCTTACAGCATTGCAGGCGTTCTGGCCGTGCTAGGCAGGAGAAGGATGCTGCCCCACAGGAAAGCGATGCTCCACATAGCTGATTGCAGATCAAATACCTCCATGGAAAGCTGAGCCTCTCTTCTGTCACCCCTTTGCCCCTGCTTCTGCTGCCTTCCTTCCTCCCTCTCCCCCTCATCCAGAGCAGACGGACTATGCAGCTCCTGCCTTGATAGGGTGCCTGTCTCTCTCTTGGCCTCAAAACCAAGAAGGTGGAAATCCTGCTGCGCATGGCTGGGATGTGGGCGGGTAGAAGGGGTGGAGAAAGTGCTTATTTCCTACACACCAAAGGCACTGTCCTCGAGCCTTTGTAAGGCTTTTTGATATTTATCTGGGAGGTGTCTTGCTCAGCCATTTTACGCAGCACAACTGATGGCAGCAGGAATGCTCAGCTACTGTATTTGGTACAGGGGCACAATTTTTATAAAGGTGCCTTTACTGGGATTTAATTGAAAACATCCTGGGGCAGATTCATTGCAATATCAGTGGATTTTGCTTCAGGTTTCTTCTTCTGTAGATCTTGTTTTTATGTGTTATTTACATCTTACTGAAATTTCACTCCTTCTCTGCAGCCTCCAGACAGACCAGCCCAGGGCTCCACACACAGCTCTGCCAGAGCCCCCACTCTTTTTCGGAAGCAGGGAAGAACTTTAGCGTGTTATTTTCTTTTTGTTGTCTATCTCTTCCCTTTTAACTTCAGAGGCAGCCAGCTTGATGACTATTCGGAGATGCAGAGCCATGAAGACTGCTTCTGAAATCAGACAGAACTCTGTTTTTTTCCTGATAGGTTCGGCTTGAACTCAAAACCCTGTTGATTTAACAGAATCAAATATGATCCCAGATCAGTGACATACAGGGCTTTAGACCTGCAGATTATCTGAATGTCAGTGCTAGGTTAAAGGCTAGTGTGCTCCACTAGCCTACTGTGCATTAAGAGAGTGGGTGGTAAGCACAAACATGAGAACTGTGCCAAAATAAATTGAGGGGATTGCTTCAGCTGGGACCAAAGAGTAGGTGGATGGCAAGTTCACTCTATACTGTGTACCTTTGGTTCAGCTCTGCAAAAACACAGCTGAGGCCAGGACAGATGAGGACATCCACTTTCAAATGAGGTTGTAACTAGAGGGCAAACACATCCAATCCCTGTTCACTTCACTGCTGCCACCCAGAAAATGAAATACAAGGACACAGTGCCTCAGAAGAGTCTGGAGAAGATGGGTGGTGGTGTCAGTGTACAACCACTTTATGGCTGGAGGAAGGGGGATGTGAAGTAGAGGTTTGCTAAAATATGTGGCGACTAAAAATATCTTGCTTTATTTGGAAAGGCCTTACAGTGGAGCTACAAGAGGAGTTGGCAGTGAGTGGCAGAAGCAGCCCTGGAAAGGTTCTGTACCCAGGAGGATCAGACATCCCTGGGATGGATGGGTAGACAGAGGTAGTGATGCAGAAAATGGAGATGAACTTAAAGGTTTTTACTTCAAGCTCTGATTAAATACTGGATGAGGGGAAGATCACTAATGATGCACAGAGAGAGTACTGAGGATGCTTTTTACAAGCTGAGGACAGTAGCTGGTATGCAACTTTGGCTGTCATCAGATGTCACAGCCAGGATCCAGGCCAGCCAGAGCTGAAATGAGTGTTTCTCCTAAGTTCCCTTCATCCTGGGTTAGAGGTCACCCTCTCCACATCTCCCCCCAAATGCTCTGGCACCTGATGGCCTGGAATACCATCTGAACGTAGACATGCGTGGAGAACTGCACTATGTGGCCTTTACTCTGTTGTTGGTGGAAGCAAGTAAATATTAGCTAATGTCATTAGCCTGGAAGAGATACTATCTCCATACGTCAGCTTCCCCACTCTTTGGACTTAAAAGCATCTGAGAAGGGTATTTAGGATCGCTTCAGCCCATCAGTACAGGCAGTCGTCTCATCCTGTGTGGATCTTGTCAGCTGTCTTTCCCAGTCCAAAAAATGGGAGCACCAGTGCTCCTCCTAGCCCTGATCTTATTCCCAGTCACATCTGCAGCAAGCCTGGAACCGTGAGATTATCTCCTTTTGATTTCGGGATGCTTGGTGGAAGGGACTGTCATTGAAGGGTGGTGCTGAGGTGCTGCACTGTTTAGCATCACAGAGCTGAACGGTGGGGGTCTTGTTCTCAGGGAGGCTGAGCAGAAGCAGCTCCTGCTGAGTCCTGCTGGAGCTCTGGGTGTTGAACATCACTGCAGGTGTAGTCCCTGTTGTTTGCTTGTGCAGGTGCTGCACCGCACACACTGTAAAGCTACAGAAGACACAAGTTTTGCTTCTGTTCATTCTGTGCCGGTGGGAGTGAAATTTGGTGCGAGGACTGAAACCTTATGCCTCAGCCACTGAGTCTTTGGCTTCATTCCTCACACAGCCTTTCTCTTCATGTGCACTGGCAGTTGGAAGAGTGTACACTGGGCAGCTGTGTCCTGGCTGGTGGCAAGGTGGTGACAGACAGACATCAGGAGCCCTCTGGTTCCACACTGGGCATATTACTTCTTTCTGGTATGCAAAGGGAGCTGCATCATACCTCCTTCACTGCAGACCTCCAGGCATTTCTGACCCCTGGTCTATTTCTTCATGAAAGTAGCAGAGATGGATTCTGGCCTGTCCACCTCAGCCTCTGAATTGTTTTGGAACATGTCCTGCTCTCTTCTAGTCATTATATTGTGGTGTTCCTTGCTGTCATTCACCACTCCTAAGAGGAGAAGCTCTGCATTCACCTCTGCTCCCTGACTGAGGCTGTCCACCTGGCTGTCACCTTGGAGGTGACAACCCAGAATTACACGCTGGTGGAACAGGATGTAGAGAAGCCAGGCACTTTTCAGTGCATCACCTTCTGGGTGAGTGTAGCTGTGGCTGCTGATTTGGCAGTGGATGCTTTTACCTTGACTGTAGACAGAAGTCCAGCGCTTCTCTTGGCTTCCCTTTGCCCTGCCATGGTTTGCAAGCAGGTTAAGTGTATTTCCCAGTCAGCACCAGGCAAAATACAGCAGTGTCCTGGAGCCTAGCAAAGTAGGGAATCTGTCCTGTGTAGATAAAAAACTGTTCTTTTGATGTGTATCAGACCATTTCGTCCTACTTAAAGCCTGTTGGAAAACACTGACTTTCAGTTTACTCAGTGTTTAGTCCCTAAAAATGCCTGTATGATGCAGTGCAAGTCAATGCATAGGGAATATGTATATCCAGCTCTGGAGCCCTCAGCACAGGAAGGACATGGACCTGTTAGAGCGAGTCCAGAGGAGGGCCACAAAGATGATCAGAGGCTGGAACAACTCCCATATGAGGAGAGGCTGAAAGAGTTGGGCTTGTTCAGCCTGGAGAAGAGAAGACTCCAGGGAGACCTAATAGCAGCCTTCCAGTATTTAAAGGGGGTCTACAGGAGAGATGGGGAGGCACTCTGCATCAGGGAGTGTAGCAATAGGACAAGGGGTAATGGATTTAAGCTGAAAGAGGGCAGATTTAAAGTAGATATTAGGAAGAAATTTTTCACTATGAGGGTGGTGAGGCACTGGAACAGGTTGCCCAGGGAAGTTGTGGATGCCCCATCCCTGGAGGTGTTCAAGGCCAGGCTGGATGAGGCTTTGAGCAACCTGGCAGAGTGGAGGGTGTCCCCGCCCATGGCAGGGGGGTTGGAACTTGGTGACCTTTAAGGTCCCTTCCAACCCAAACCATTCTATGATTCTATGATTCTGTTATTCTATGAATACATTCTTTTCATCCTTACTTCCTCAGAAGCCTAACCCCTGCAGCTCCAAGAGGACTGTTCTGTTCTAAAGCTGCACCTGTACTTCAAGGTGTGGTTGTAGCTTGCACAGACATTGAGCTTGCTTTAATTTAGCTGTCATGGGTGGTGATGGTGCTGAACCCACAATGAAATGGATTATACCTAGGCAGTCTGGATATTTCTTGGGTGGCTGGAGTTCCTGTCATTGCACCTCTGCTGCTGAACTAGACATGCTGAGGCTGGGGCATGACTACTGGACCTTCAGTTACGTTTCTGGAGAGCCATGGAGATGTGTCTGGTGCTGAGGCTCTACAAACTGTCCTTGTCTTTCTCAGCACCATACAAAGCTGCTGTGCCTATGCCCTGATTGTTCTGCAGATTCATCAGCACTCGAGGAGGGGCTGCAGTCACTTCTAGTTCTTGCATCAACAAGAAAATGATTAACTGTTTGGTGCCAGCCCTTAGGAGAGAGTGAGTCATGGCTCTGGAAACCCAAGAAAGTCTGCTGTTAGCAAAAAGAACCTTTCTGCTGGTGAGCCCATTCTTTCTGATACTGAGATGTCCAAAGTTTCTGCCTGATCGTTTCCTGTTACTGTCTTGGTTAGCTTCAGATCTGAATTCCCTATGGTTTTGCTTGGTTTGATAAAAATCTCACATTTATGTGAAGTGGAAGAACAACGTGTCAGTTGGTTCGCCCTTAGGTTCATCAACAAAAGACAAGCAGTGTCTGTTGCTTCTCCTTCTAATGACAAGCAGTTTGGAGACCGAGTCATAAAGTGTAATTTGAACTCCGAAATTTGGGGACTTTTTAATAGTGTGATGGTGCTTCACCTTTGGGATAAGATGTAAAATCTCTGACAAATTTGTTTTCCATTTCCTTATCTCAATCAACCTAGGTGCCAGAGTTCATTCCCAGGAAGAGAGATGATTCCACATCACATGTAAGACACCTTCCTTGACTGCCTCTCCTCTTACAAACTAGAGGGCTTCAACTTCTCCTGTGAATGACCCAGGTTAATGTTGGAGATGCAGGGTGAGAAAGACAGTAAAGGGAAGGAAGAAATGTGGAAAGAGGCAAACATGGCAAGGAGAAATGCAGAGAAAAGAGAATGAGGGAGCTGGGGACCATAGAGAAGACTAGGGAAAGGAGAGAGCTAAGTCAGAGGGGAAGGGAGGAGAGGAATGTTGGGAGATTTTGGTATGACAGAAGCCTCTGTTTCTCCTTCAAGCTACTTGTTGTCTCAAGCAGTTTGTTTTTTTTTAACCTGACAGCCAGAGAAGGTGGTTTTTCTGCATGTCCTGATCCACAGTGGAGACAATGTGCTCTTTGAGGGTCGCAAGAAGGTTCTGGTCAAGTCTCAGAATAATATAATTCTGGTAGAGACAGACAAGGGCTTATACAAACCTGGAGAAACAGGTAAGGCAACAAGGTGCCATATAGAAATGGGGAGGGAAGGGTCAAGGTAACAGCCACATCTAGGGGGAAGATTTCATCAAGTGCAGTGAACTAAATTTGTTGAAGATGGAAGAAAGAACTCTATTATCAGATGTTTTCAGGAACAGTATGGGTCAGGATATTCCCCTCCAAGCTGTGCTGTACCAAATGCCCAGCCTGCTGCTCCTAGGTATTGTTTTGGTGAAGTACCTCTGGTGAGACCTAAAAAGCCTATGATAAACCTCCCAGATGAAGTCCTCTGGGGCAGGAGATGCTGGGGAAAGCTGTTTGGGGAAAGACCTGAATACCGCTGAGATAACCAGAGAGACATGAATAATGGAGCACAGAAAAGGAGAAACAGATTTGTGCAATGACACGCTGTAGCCAGAATGGTTTACTATCCTTTTGTCTCTCCAGTGAAATTTTGAATTGTGAACCTTGATGAGGACCTTAAGGTCATTAAAAATGAGGTGAGTATCACCTTGTGCTTTTTTAAAAGTAGGAACCTCAGCATGAGACACTCATGAGGCTCATAAGAGAGAACAAATGATCTTTGAAGGGATCAAAGAAGGACCACTCATCCACTGGCCCCTTGGAGAAAGACTGCAGTGTAAGCTAGCAGACGGGGAAGAAGAGACCTAGTGTGGGGTCTGGATAGGGCAGAGGCTCATGTCTGGTAGTGTTATTAATACTGGTTCAGATGGATGCTGTTTTGCTCTGTAAAAAACTGATGTTGTGTTTCTCTTGTTTTTACAGTATTCCCAGATATGGCTACAGGTAAGGGACAAGGAACTGACCAAAGGGAGATGTCTGTCTCTTCTACTGTGCCCTTTCTCTCCTGGACAGTCACAAATGTAACCTCATAAGGTTATGGTTCACATTCAGCTGAAGTCTTTTCTACCTGGTCAGCCTGGGTTCTTCATTTAAACCAGCACCTCTGTGAAGCACACAGCTGAGCTAGAGGTAGGGCAGTAATGAACCTTTGCCCCATACTTTGTCTGCACAGAGCAAAAAGCACAAGGCTAAGTGCTCAGCAGGTGTTCAGCTAAGACGCTCAGCACAGCTGCTTCTCCTTCCAACAGTGTTATGGTGTTACCACTTCCCAGTAGCTTTACTTGTTCTTGGCAGCCTTTGCAATTCAAATGTTCAGTAAGAGGATATTGGAGGGAGGAGAAGGAATCTCACCCAGTGATCTGACATCCTCTCCACTGGAGACAAGCCCTCCTAGTGCCTTCTTGTGCCTGAGTATGGCTGGACCTACCAGGTACCCATGCTCGCAGTGTGACTTAGTAGCTCTGCATGTCCTTTCCCAAATAGGATTCTGAATCTAACTGTATTGCAGAGTGGCGGAATGTGAAGTCAAGACATGGCATTGTGGATCTGTTCTTTCCCCTGGCCTCTGAAGCACCCCTTGGGTATTATACAATATCAGTGCAACAGGACATGGCTAAAAAATACTTCAGTGTTGATGAATATGGTAAGACCTGGACAACAGAGGTGATGGAAAAACTGTGTGGGCAGCTGGAGAAAAGAGCAAGGCTATGTGGCCATGTTCATCAGACCTTTTGCCCTGGGAGAACAAGAAAGCTGGGGACAAGGACAGAAGGATTTGTGTGCACATCTCATGCTGGGCTGGAGGTTCTGCAGCTGCATAGGGTACAAGGGAGACAATGTGGCTTGCCATCTTGTTTTAACTGTGGCTGGCCCTGTGATAAGCAGCTTCTGCTGCTCATTGTCACCTTCTTCTAAGCTAAGTTTACTGTCCACTCCAGTCAGCTGCCATAATAGGAAGCAGCACCATGCCTTAGTCCCTTTCAGTTGCAGTGATGTAGGTAAGAACAAAACCCTGTGCTGTTTAAAATGTTTGTAACTTGACTGAGCTGGCATAGAAAGCAGTCTCACGTGCAGTTGTGGAAGCAAATAGAGGGTGTTGTGTCTGAAGGAAGCAACCTCTATTGCAGCATAGGGATGAATAACTGGGGACATTACTGTCTTTCCCCCCATCTGGGCTGCAGCTATAACAGAACTTACAGTCAGCGTCCATACTCAGTATTGCTTTTTTAGCTCCATCCTTATCGTTCTCTCTTACATACAGTGCTAAAAATATTTGAGATAAAGATTTATTGCTACAGCGGATGAGGAATTTCAGATGAAGGTCTGTGGCAAGTGAGTACATGAAACCATTGTGATCTCTGGGTTTGGCTCCACAGTCACCTCCAGATTGCCCATAGCTGAGAAGTGTCCTTCCAGTGTGATGTTCTTGCATGGCCCTGTGGTTGGGGGAGCCAGATCACTCTCCGGAATGGGCTTCTTCTTGCACCTGGTAATTTATTGTGAGGCTGAAGGACATTAAGGATGCTAGGTATAGTGGGTGGAGAGGGATGCAAACTGATTTTGAGGGATGAGCTGAAGTTCCTGATATCTCCCAGGCTCCGCTTCCCTCAGATAAGTGTGAGGGGTGGCCTGGATCAATACTTCTGCTGAAGTGGACAGTCTTCAGGTGCATGTTTCTTCCCTTTGACACAGGTATGCCTATGGGAAGCCCGTTCAAGGGAAAATAGATATTACTTTTATCACATTATCCCAGTTTCTGGAAGGCAATTTATCAAATTCTACTGAGATGAGAAAGCAAAACAGATGGGTAGGTGAACAAAAAGAAGAATTGAAAGTATAACCTACTGGAAACATGTCTGTCCCCTTAACTCGTCCTGATGCACCTCTGATGTGCACCAACCTGTTTCCTACTTGTGTCTGCCCACTTGCTAGACCCAATCAGACCATTGATTCCTCTTCCTGTGACTCTATTGCTTGAATTACTGCTCTAGCTGCCCATATCTGATTTGGTGTTTCAGGAGAATGTGTAAGCCCTGTGTAAGTAATAATGCCTGGGGCTTTTCCCAAGGGTCTGTATCATATCGTATGCAATCAGATCACTGGTCTGTTCAGTCCTGTGACCACTGTCATGAATAAGCAGGCTATCAGAACATCATATGGTCTGTGGCTTAACGCCCTGTTTCTTGCTGTATCCATACAGTTAATGGATCATTTTAAGATTGCTAATGTCCTCTCTGAGACTGTGTTCAGTGCTGATTATGCTTTCTGCACAATTATGTTCATTATACATTTGTGGTTAAGCTCCACACTTGTTTTTTTCCCACAGCTTTCAGATGCAGCTCTTTCAGTCTGAAAGTTGCAATAAAATATTTCTAAATGTCAGACTGGCTAGCAACAAGCCAGAATATAAAAATCCAACTGGATCTCTGCATCTTTTAAAATGCACCCAGTAACAAAATATCTCCAGCTGGAATGCTGTACAATCTTAGCTCTGCAAAACACCAGCTAAATGCCAGCTCCCTCTCACATGGTATGTAAGAGGCCCTAAAATGTTGAGAACTTAACAGGCATGACTGGAAACGCTTTGTCCACCTCCCCTCTCTGGCAGACTAGCTGTACCCAGTTTCTGCCTTAATGCTTGGCAAAGCTCTTGCAATCTGTAATGGCTGGATGCCCTTGTTTAACATGGCCACGTCACAGAGATGGTCACCACTGGAAAGCCACAGTGTCAGGCTTTATTCTTCAGGGCCATATAACTTCAGGGAGGAGTTTATCTTTAGCTCAGTTCTATGCTCTTTCAGCTGCAGGATCTGGGCTTAATCCAGTCTTCTGAGTTCATCTGTCATAATTAACCCTTATGTGATTTGCCTGAAGCACATTTTTCTGCCACTTTTTTGGTGACTGTTTAATCCAAGCATGTTGATTTTCTTCTCCAGCTAAGGTATCCATGGTGGGTTACTGCAGTTACAGGTTTTTGAGCTTCCATCTGTTCCACAGTATTTGGAAACACTTCTTTAGGTTTGCCCAGCATCATGAAACAGCTCCTCTTCCTCCACACCATGCTGTTTCTCTCTGTTCATATCCCTCTTTCTCCAGACAAACAAGAATGGCTGCAATACTTTTATGGTGAAGACAAAGACTCTGGAATTAAATGAAACTGACAGCTACATAATTGCGATAGGAAAAATGGTGGAAGACGGAACAGGTACTGGAGAATATGTGAAGCATTCTCCTTCTCACAGGCAACTTCCTTAGTTTTGACCTTTCTGTGGAAGCTGAGTTTTGAAAAACTAACTTGTGGGTTCCCAAGTCTTCTGGCATGATGATGGTCTCTATTCTAGTACCTCTTCCATCTGTTATTACCAGATTTCCTAATCCCCTCCACCCTTCATCTCCACTACCATGTATATAACACTTTAGTGATTGTCTGGACACCAAGGTGCTCCTCAGCCAGTTGCAAAGCCCTAGTTAGCCATGGAAAAGTCTGCAACAAGCCCTTGCAGTCCTTGCTAATTGTAGTGCATCCTCCTGACAGGTAGTCCCTACCCATAATTTCTTGTCCTCTCTTTTCCTAAGCCTGAGGCAGAGCTGCTCATGCACACAAGGCCTGTATCTAGTGGAGTCCTCCAGGATTTGGTATTGGGACCAGTGCTATTCAATATATTCATCAACAACTTGGGTGAGGGAATAGAGTGCACCCTCAGCAAGTTTGCTGATGATACGAAACTGGGAGGAGTGGCGGACACGCCAGAAGGCTGTGCTTCCATCCAGCGAGACCTGGACAGGCTGGAGATTTGGGCGGGGAAAAATTTCATGCAATTTAACAAGAGCAGGTGTAGAGTCTTGCATCTGGGCAAGAACAACACCAGGGTCCAGTATAAGTTGGGTACTGAGCTGTTGGAGAGTAGTGTAGGGGAGAGGGACCTGGGGGTCCTGGTGGCCAGCAGGATGACCATGAGCCAGCACTGTGCCCTCGTGGCCAAGAAGGCCAATGGCATCCTGGGGTGTATCAGAAGGGGGGTGGTCAGTAGGTCAAGAGAGGTTCTCCTCCCCCTCTACTCTGCCCTGGTGAGACCGCATCTGGAATATTGTGTCCAGTTCTGGGCCCCTCAGTTCAAGAAGGACAGGGAACTGCTGGAGAGAGTCCAGCGCAGAGCCACAAAGATGATGAAGGGAATGGAGCACCTCCCTTATGAGGAAAGGCTGAGGGAGCTGGGTCTCTTTAGCTTGGAAAAGAGGAGACTGAGGGGTGACCTAATTAATGTTTATAAATATGTGAAGGGTGAGTGTCAGGAGGATGGAGCCAGGCTCTTCTCTGTGACATCCAGTGATAGGACAAGGGGCAATGGGTTCAAGCTGGAACACAGGAGGTTCCACTTGAACATGAGAAAAAATTTCTTTACAGTGAGGGTGACAGAGCACTGGAACAGGCTGCCCAGAGAGGGTGTGGAGTCTCCTTCTCTGGAGACATTCAAAGCCCACCTGTATGCGTTCCTGTGTGATATGATCTAGGTGTTCCTGCTCTGGCAGGGGGATTGGACTAGATGATCTTTCGAGGTCCCTTCCAATCTCTAACATTCTGTCATTCTGTGATTCTGTGACTCCTGATCTGAGGAATCCTATTCTGCTCCCTTCAAGTCTGACACAATATTGACTACAAGGAAGTAGGTTTTCAGTATCAGTGTTAATGGGCACCTAGCTCTGGCAACTGCAGCTGTCCATTGTTCAAACTGTCACACTGTGGGTGGGATCCTTCAGGCCACTTCTAGGCATCTAGAGTGTAGCTATCTGTAACTAAACAGTCATCTAGTCTCTCTTCAATAAAGAGAAATAAGTACTTATAGGGTATGATGCATCATGTGATGAAGCAGAGGACCCAGAAAGGTTGAGGGAATCATATCCTAGAAGAATGTCTTTTCTCTCCTAAATTTAGAGGTTGTAGATGTTGTAGGTAGTGTTGAAGCATCTTCTTGTCTTCTTCTTCCCTAAGAGCACTGCTAGGGTTTAACAGATTTCTCATCTCTCCACCTAGGAGCAGAGAGTATGGAAATGGCTAGAATTCCTATTGCAACAAGACTGAAGTCTATAGAGTTTATCAACCTCCATTCATCCTACAAACGTGGACTACCATACACAGGAAAGGTAACACCCATGGACCCTTTCTCTGCTCAGAATACATCATAGGTCTAATCTGTAGGCAGAAAGCAACGATCTCCAGGAAAGTAAATGCTGCTCTGCTGGTACCCCACAACTATGAGTGACGACTCCCATAGGAGCAATTTCTTCTCCCCGTCCTAACCTGGTATACTCCCTGGACAGGAATTTTGGGGCCAGCTGCAGTCTCTGGAGGCTCCCCCAGCTCCTGAAAGTAGTCTGTGCAATAAAAGGCATATGGGATGGGGGTGGCCATCAGCAGGGAAATAACATTCCTTTCAGACAAATGCTCATGGCAACTTTGCAGAAATCACCAAAACCTTGTATATCAATTCACTGGCAGTCATTTCTGACTCAAGTCCCCTGGGTGATGCTAGGACTGCTGTCTCACTGGGACTAGAAACAATTCACCTTGGCCAGTACTAACCCCACTATGAAGGAGGGCAAAGAACAGCAAGAGTTAAGTTGCTGGAGAAAAGACTGTTTCTGATAATCAAGAATCCTGCAGCATTGTCCAAAAAGGCTCAGGGTCTGAGGAAATTACCCTTTCCCCTCCAATTTTGATGTCTCATTTGGCTGCACTACTGTTTATTTCTAGTCCTGAACTGCTGCACATTGTTGGTTTTGTGTATCTATTGCACTTTTATTTGGATCCTTCCAACCTGTCTGAAAACTAGAAGGGCTGAGGAAGACTAATGATAGAAACAATTAATATTAAGCATAGGCAAGTGCCTCAGAGTGTGGCATAAAGGGGTACTAACTTCCTTCCCTTGTCTGCAGATGTTCTGACACAGTGACAACTCTCCCCTTAGAAACGAAACAGTCTACCTAACAGTTGACATCAATGATGAGGAGACACACCTATCATTCCTCACAGACGAGAATGGGGAAGTCCACTTCTCACTGGATACCACCAGCTGGTACAGCACACTGGTTTTTCTGAAGGTGAGCATCAGCCACAGAAAAAGGTGGATAAAGTGAGGGCAGACTGAGAAAAGGGATAGAAAGTGGATGAAATACGAGGTTTTGGAGCACAGTCCTCTGATTGCTGATCTCATTTGACTGTATCTGTAGAAGCATCTTTAATTACTCTTCAGTGCCACCTCCTCAGGGAAACTGGAGGCTGTGCTGCAACAGTTCAGCCAAATGGCCACCAAAGGTGCTCTGCTGTCCTCAGTGAGAGCATGATCCTAATTTTTGTATCCCCCCTCACCTTCCTTTGACTCCACTAAAAACATCCGTTAATCTGAACACTTCCTTGGAGGAAGTCTCCCCTTTCTCCACTCCAGGATGTGCTGGAGGTGGCTCAGCAGAACTGGCAGTTGACACCTGTCTCTATTGAACTCCACTGCTAGTGGCTGACCTCACCCTGCAGCAGCACAGTGCTGGTCCAGGCTCAGCTAATGTTATGGGTTTGTGTGGTGGGTTTGTCTAGTAGCAGGGAGGGGCCACAGTCATGGCTCCTGTAAGTAGCTGCTAAAGGTTTCCCTGGACTCCAGCTCTGCTGGCAGCAAGGGAGGGGCTGCAGTGGGGGCTCCTGTAAGTGACTGCTAAGGGTTTACCCTCCCCCCCCCCCCCCCGGCTCCAAGGGTTTAGTAACGGGGAGCAGGGGAAGGAGTACCACTGATCTAGCCCCTGTGAGAAACGAATGGAAGTTTCCCCAGCTCCAGGCTGGAACCACCCCAGGCCAGGGCTGAGCCAATCGGCGCCTCTGTGAATCACATACTGAAGAGGGAGCACAGAAGATGGGGGTTGGCGCAGCCCCGGGCAGGGCCCGGCTCGGGCAGACCAGACCAGCTGCCCAGCCGCCTGCTCGGCTTCTGTGAACCGACCTGCCGTAGCCCAAGCTTCCATCATGGCTCGCCTGACAGCCAGTTTCCTCAGGAGCCAATGAAACCTGTGGTGGAGAGAGAAGCAAGATTTTGAAAGGAAGGACCACACGACACTCTGGTCAGAAGGGAAGCAAGAAAGGAGAGAAAGTGTCTTCGGCATTTCCCCTGCAGGGTGGTGAAGATTCATGGTGACGCGCTGTTTGTCCCTTGGTGCAGCCCATGAGAAGATGCAGCCGTGGAGGACCCCACGTAGGAATTACAGAGAAGCCCAGGCTGGAGCCGGGCAGTCGTCGGGGGACTGTGGCCACGTTTGGAAAAGGACTCATGCTGGAGAAGTTCTGGAGAAGGACTCTCCTGTGAGAAAGCATAAAATAGGGTATCTCCTCTTGAGACAGGGGGTTTTAAATTTAACAAGGGCTCAGAGAATAACTCTATTCAGAACAGCTGTTGGGACAATAGATGATGAACTTTTGCCGTGTTTGCACAGACAGGATGAGAGGATCAAAGCTGTGATGATAGGGGAGGAACTACTGACCCAAACGAGAGGAAAGAATGAAACACCTGCAAGGCTGTGGAGATAGGGAGGGCTGGTTGGGCCTCAAGCAGGCCTCAAACAAGCTGGGCAGCATCCTGGTTCTTTGGACTGAGACCAAGAGACCAGGAGGGGAGAAGTTCAGCTCCGATGAAGACTCATTTACTTCATCCTGTTGACCACCGGACGACCACCAGGGAGCACTGCGCAGGCACAGAAGGACTCTCTAGCTCATTCTAATACGAAGCGGGGCTGGGAGGGGCTGGGTAATTAATATGAATGAATGGATTATGAAACTTAATGCATATGCAACGTTTTGGGAATAAATAGAGGGACAGGTTTTGCGAAAAGGCGCGCATGTCTTTTGTGGAGCTATCTATTCCCCATGCGCCTCAGTGCTGAATAAACTACATACCTACTGCACAACTTTCACGAGTTGTGGAGTCTTTCCGCTTCACTCTGATGTCTATCACTGCCATCTACCCAAGTGAACCCAAACCATGCTTGCAGATTTCCACCTAGTCTGCCTCTATAATTCTTTTCTCTCCTTGATACACACTCAGGAATGACAGCTCTCTTTAACTTTCTTCAGATCACCTCATCTTCACATTCACTCCCTCATCCCAGAATCATGACATCTTCCCTTTCCATGCAAAATCTAGGGAGGGGTCAGCAGAAATCTTAATCATCTCCATTCAGCGAGAGGTTGTCTCTTTTCCAGAATCCCAGTAGAGTTTAGGAAAGGCAGCTATCCCTTCATTCCATACTACTTTGTTTCATACATATGTCTGTGCTTTTCCTTTCTCCCATCCCTCCACCTCGAACCTAAGGGGACATCATGGGCCAAGCACTTCAAAATTTAGAGAAGCTGCTAGAGATGCCCTTTGGCTGTGGTGAACAGAACACCAAATATCTTCCTACTTCAGTACTTGAATAAGACTAAACAACTGGACCCAGAAATTGAAGATAAAGCACTGACATTCCTGAGAACAGGTAAATGTTGTCCTACTTCCTTCTGCTGCAAAACAAAGTTGCTATAAATCAAGAGTGTGGGGCACTGGTCTGGTGGGGAGGTGCGAGGCAGAGCGGGAGCACTGCCAGAGCTGTGACAAAGGAAGGTGTCACAGAGAATAACAAAAAAAGTTTCACAGAAGGAATAGCGTGTCTATGAAGAAGCAGGACTTCTGTGTCTGACTATTTGAGGTACTAAGCCTGCTTTTCTGGGAAGGGGGTGGTTAATTAATGATCACATTATGTGATGCCTGCAATTTGCTCCCTTATCAGTACAAGGCAGATGGAAACCCCTTGCAGAAAAAGGGCATCAGCTGCTATTAATTGGAATAAAGAGTGGCCTTTGGGGATAGACAGGAGTTTGGTAGCTTAGTGTTCGCCCATGTTTTAGGACATGTATTGTGGGGGCATGTTATTTCTGTCAAATATAATCTGAATTTAATACACTGACAATGTCTGTGTCTCATTTTGCGATGTGCCTCACATTCCAGCCTCCTGGTCTCCTTATCCTGCCATGCTGCAAGCTCAGCAGCCTCCCATGGATAGGATTTCACTCTCTCTCCTTTCCCCTTTCCCTCCTTTACTGCAAATTGGGACGTATATCTGGGAGAAAGGGGCCTACACAAGAGAATGGTCACAGCAGAGGGGTGAGATGGAGGGTAGACACTGAGACCATGTGGAGGGTGGAGGAAAGAGCAAACAGATGCAGCCAGTATTCTGCCCTTAAAGCTTAAAGACATGGCCTTGTTGCTTTCTGTGCATCCCATAGAAAGTGCTTTCCTGACTCCCAACAGGCCTAGCGGAAGTGCTAAAAAACAAACAGGGTTTCATGTTGGTCCCCTCTAGGAAGAGCCTTCCTCCTCACTCCTATAGCTCTTTTTCTTCACAGCAAGGTGTCTGTGAGGCTTCCCTGGGGCACAGGGAGACGTGACGTGGCTGAGCGTGTCACCGTTCTGCAAACCAGCAGTACGGTGGTACCAGATAACCGCAGTACTTGCATGTAGCAGCTCTAGTAACATAGAGCAGCAGCATGGCACACTTCAGTGATGCTGTGCAGCTGCTTACTGTCATGCTGATGCTGTGGGATGCATGGGGAATTGTAGGGTGGTAGGTTTGCCTCAGTGTCTCTGACTGTAGGACTTGGTGAAGTTGCTTGCTGTGAAGCCTTCTTCCCACAGTAAGGATATAGTTTGAGATGCTACACCCCCTCACATTGAGAGTTGTGTCTTGGCACCTGTGTTCATAGGTTACCAGCGTCAGCTGCTCTACAAACATGATGATGGCTCCTACAGTGCCTTTGGGAAAGGCGACAACCAGGGCAACACCTGGTGAGTGACCAGAGTTGGTACTGTCATCCCAAAATTATTATCCTTGCTGGTTCAGCTCCTGGCTGTGACATGGGATTCTTTTGTGCTCTGCCCACAGGCTGACAGCTTTTGTAGCCAGGTCCTTTGGACAAGCCAGCTCTCACTTTTACATCAATAAGGATCATGTGCACAACACTCTGCTCTGGCTGCAGAAGCACCAGTGGCTGCTTCCAGAGTGTGGGGAAGCTCTTCAACAATGACTTAATGGTATGGTTGCCAGACATGGGAGTGGGAGGAACACAGTGTGGGGTACTGGGTTGCTTCCCTGCTTCCCCAGGCTCTTCCACTGTGCACAGTAGCACAAAGCAATGTCCCACGGCCTAGCACAGCCAAGGCAGCTTCCCAGAACAGAATGAAAATGCGTGCCCTAAAACAGCAGGCATTTCCTCTGTGTGAGGTTTTAATCTCTGCTAGCCTTTCTTAATCTTTACTCTAGCCAAAAGGCACTGTGGCTAATTGTGCCAAGGCGCTTCAGGGGTACAGGGAGAGATATTTTTATATTTCAGTGCTTGTCTAGAATATCCTGGTTGGATTCTCCCTCGTCTCATGCTTTATGATGCACAGTACTCTACAGATAGGCCTGACTATGTGCTCTAATATGGGATTATCTGAAGACACAGTTGTTCCCCCTCTGCCCACCAAGTATGACTTCTCATAGAGCTTGGCATCCCCAAAATAATTCATGCAGTGCAGCTGAAAATGCACCAAACTCTTGGTGAACATGCCCTAGTGCTCAGGTACCAAACAGTGTGCATGTAGTATGGCAATACTTGGGTTCACTGTCTTTATAAAGGAAAAAATAATCCAGACTGGTCAGATTGCAGAATTGCCCATATTAAATACAAAGCAAGTTTAGTAAAGAAAACAGGCTGCTATTTTAGCAAAGCAAAGGGTTACACTTTTTTTCTTAAAATTTGTATGCAGTACAAAATAAAAGCAGAGTGTACATGTAGACTGTTCATCCTCGTCTGACTTTCATTAATTTCTCATCTTGGGCTTTATATTTAAACAGAACTTTTTAGAATAGGTTTTGCCCCCCCAGGCCCCTTATACTTCAAAGTTTCTTCTATTCAGTGTGAATGATGCTTCTCAGGATTTCAGCCCAACTTTCACATCTTATTTTAGGTGTAGTCTTGTCTCACGTCTGAGGATGCAAGCAGAACTTCCAAAAGAAAGAGTGTCCTCTGATGGGAAAAGAGGCTTCTGCGAGCCTGTTTCCCCATCTGAACCTGTAGCTTTCACAGTCAGTTGATTTGTATGTAAATTTGCGTTGCTTCTCGTATGCAAATCCTGCATCATAAAAACTTTGTTCAAGTGTCCAATTGTAACATATTTAATAAAATAAATAGCTTAACAGTTTGCTTCATGCCCTTCTGTGAGAAGGCACACCTAAGCTGCCTGCAGAATATGGCTCAACACCAGTTTCATGATATTCAGTAAATGAGCCTGGAGTGCTTTCCTTCAGTGCCCACATGTCCAAGAGTGCCCAGAGGCATGCTACCGTACCCTTTTGGATATGCCATCCACAGGCAGTTTCAGTGGCTACACAATGACAGGCAAGCGATGACGTTTGTCTTTGTGACTTGCAGGGTGGTGTGGATGACACAATTTTATTAACAGCCTATGTCACTGCTGCACTGGAGAAGAATGTAAGTCACACCCAAACTCTTGCAGGGCTTGGGAGCATACGCCAGCCTTCACTCCTCCCCAGGTCTGTGGTTTCAGGGAGTACCCAGCTTGAGCTGGTGAAAGCTTCTGTCACATCCCACCTTTGTACGCAATATAACTAGGAAATTTTTAACTCAGGTAAGGAGTTCTTAATATAAATAGCCTGATTTGCAGGGAAGCAGAGCATCTGCCATTCCCAGCTGATCTCAGGGGAAACAATTGTTTATGAAAATCACTCAGGGCTTGGAGGGAGAGGAAATAGTTTTCATTAGACTGACCAATATAGCTATAAAGGAAAGAAAAAGACCACATTTCAGGTATGCAACCTCCACTCCTTCAGACCTGAAATAAAAGCAGTGATCTTCAGGTCTGGTGCAGACTGTTGTAGCTAGGATGGGTTAATATTCCAGCCTTACTGGTACTGTTCTGAAAACTATGTTTTACTTCCTTGGGAGCTGAGACCCACAGCATGCAGGTCTGACAGTTCTGAGCCAGTATGTTACCAGACACTTCACACAGCTGGATTCTCCAGCATATTAACAAGTCCCCATCTCAGTGATATGTCCAGTCACATCTTTGTTTTCAACCCACAGTGAGTGATGCCTTGCCCACTCTACTTCACATTCCACAGCCCTGAGAGAGACACTAGCACTGGAATACATCAAGGATGTAGCTGAGATACTTCAGGGTTGGGGATAGATTTTCACAACAAAAACTGGTCAGAAGAAATTTACTGGGTTTGTATTCCTTTCTCAGAACACGATGCTGCATAATGCCTTACATTGCCTCAAGAATGTAACACTTGATAAGCCAAGCCTTTACATCAAGGCCTTGATGGCTTATGTCTTCACACTGACCAAGGACATGGAGATGAGAGAGCAGCTCCTGAAGAGTCTAGACAAGGAAACTGGTAGGTTGTTGCTGCTTAGAAGATTTCAGGTTCTAGAGATGAATGTGTTTAAAGCCCAATATCTGTAGGATTTAATTGCAGTGGTTTAGGAAATTTAACTTTTCTCAGATTGGCTCTTGTGTCAGAAAATCATAATTTATTGAAGCTGTGAAAATCTCTAGTTTTCTCAGAGCCAGGAAACAATTTCTAATCAAAAGCAGCAGAGGTGATCCTTGCTTAATTATTTTGGTCAAAGTACTCACTTGAGTTATGGTGCTCCCATCAATCTTCAGCAATTCATATGTAGTACAAGAGATCTTGCAGAGGAAACTCGCCTCACTATGTCTATTCAGCTGCTGGTCAGGGCATTTACTTGCAGAATTCAAACCTTTTGACTGCTTCCCTATTGGTGCTCTACTCAGCTAAGGGCCCCTTGGGTGGATGCATCTTTATTGCTGTGCTGCTGAGCTTGGTTCTTACTTTTGTCTCTTCAACTTGGAAAAAAAATGGACTTCTATCCTGAATGACGATGCCAGGTGGGGGTTTCAAAGCATCTATGCCTATGGTTAAACAGTTGGTAACAATATTACTTTGGCTTAAGTAAGTTCTTCCCCGCATCTGTTCATCTGTCAGTATGGTGAACTACACCAGGGACTGAAAAATAACACAGAAGATAAAAATAAAGAGAGGATTTTTCAGCCTGACCAGCTACCAGTGCAGTTCACTACATAGCCACTCAAGCTGCCCAGCTGGCTTCACAGGGTGGCTAGTGGGTGAACTGGAAGGAGCAAAATTGCACACACTGAATGCAATACTTTTTCAGAGCTGCCTCTGAGAAAGTAGATCTGGAACAAGTGACTGGAGCACATCCTTATTGATGTCCAGCCAGTCTGATGCTTTGGAAAATGTCTCCTTAAGGCCCTAGGGCATGGAGCACTGCAAACTGCCTATGGGTCAACTGACAGTTTTCTGTCTCTTGCTTCCTCTGATAATAGCTAGCAATGACTTGACAAGAGCAATGGAGAAGTAAATGAGGGAAAGGTATTCTCCTATGTGTTCAAATGTGTCTGTGTTGTGCCTGCTGAGTCTGAGGATGTGACTGCAGTGACCAGCTGCAGTCCAATTGCCTGCTGGAGAGTCTCTGCCTGACAGGATTATCTTCTGCTGTCTAGAGACACCTTCCGCAGCCTGGTGGCTGGGATGCTGTTAGCCTCACTAACAGGATTACAGTAGGATCTCAAACAGGATTTTGGTGCTTTTTAAAGAATCGAGGTTAATCTGTAGGTCATCTGTAACTGCATCTCCAAGAGACCATCTACCACCTAATGAAAAAATTGTTGTGCTTATGTCACCTTGGAAGTAAAAAAAATCACAAATTCCTCATGCAAAAAACATTCCCTTGTGATAAACATAATGAAGTAATATCAGTCTGTAGAGTCCCTGAGCTAGATTCTAAAGTCTTTATGCTGGTTTTATGCAAATAAATGATTTTGTGATTCTTATTTCAAAAGTGAAGGTTTCTTCTGAAAACTGACTTTGATTTTAAAAGCCTTTCAGGTTTTCGCATTTGTACCATCGCAGAAGATGTCTACACTGGCACAATTAAGCTAAATTGTTAGCTGAGTTTTGGTTAGCCCCCTACTATCACTACAGCAAAACACTCAACCAGACTCAGATGCATTCGGTGGCTGTGACCTTGGACCATAGCTGGGAGCCCAGCTCTAGCTTAAATTGTCCTAATCCATGCACTATCTAGTGAGGATGCCAACAAAATAAGTTGGGTAGTCTTGTTCCTTCTGTAGCCTTCCAGAACTTCTCCCTCAAAGAGTGACTAATTCTTGTACAATAGATATATCTGACTGGAAATGAGTCTTAGAGCTTTGCAGCACAGGTTTGACTATCCTAGGTAAATGCAGAAACAGCAAAAATGAAGTAGTTTGGAGACAAAGCTTTGAATATACACAGAGCTGAATAAGCTAGGACTGTGCTTGAAACCAAAAAGCCTCTGTTCAGAGTCAGTCTGTTTCTAGAGGAACTGGTTGACGACTTGGGGCTTGGATCTCTCTGTGCTTTCAAAGGAAGAAATAGGGTCTGTCATAGATGGCTGGTTCTTCAGAGTACAAAAAGAGGAGGCATTGGCTTCTGCACTCCTGGGTGCCCCAGAAAGGCACAGGCATTTCTGATGGTGTACAGGGAACTACCAGTCCTCAACAGGTATCAGGGCAAGAAAAGCTGATATTCAAAGGGATCTACTGTTCTTCACTTCTGCATGTTTCTCCTCTATCAGCAGAGCTCCTGACATCACATTCCAGTGGTGAAGAATCTTCTTCTTCTATGATTGAGACAGTAGCCTACATCCTCCTGGCTCATATCTCCAAACCAGACTTGGGACACAATGAAGCCTCAGTGAGCAAGCTTGTGCACTGGCTCAGTGGACAAAGAAATGCCTTTGGTGGATTTGCTTCCACACAGGTAACGAGCCAGGGAAAGCCAAGGGGGAAGGAGAGAGATATTGTGCCTTGATTGATCCACACATGTCTCTTGTGCATGTCACTCTAGATCCATCCTTTGCAGACAGGCATACATGAGCCCTGCTTGGGAAAGGGAATGTCATGGGGAAACCTTTTTTCTGTGTGGTGTAATTGGGATCACCCAGGGCCTGAGACTGCTAGCCCCAGGGCTCATAAGCCACCCTTTCCAGAGAACAGAAGTCATCCTGTTGCCTGTGCACTTAGTGGCATAGGCCCCACTTGTGTAAGAGTGTGAATCAGGTCCATGAGGTGTGGGGTTCTCCCTGCAGTGCCTGACTTAGTGTGCTGGATCTTGTACCACATTTCTCCATAGCAAAGTGACTCTCTTTCTACCTTCAGGACACAGTTGTTAGCCTGCAGGCCCTGGCTCAGTATGCAACCCTGATTCCTCAGGAGATGAGAGATGTAAAGGTGACAGTGAAAGGCAGGGAGGCTTCTCCATTGGAATTCCACATGCACAGAAACAAGTTAGTCCTGCGTCAGGCATCTCTTCCTGCAGTCCCAGGGATTTACACAGTGCAGGCAACTGGCAGTGGCTGCGTTTATGTACAGGTGAGTACATATATAAGCTGTCAGGTTTTGCCACTGACTATTCAAGTGGGGTTTTGCTCTAAGCAGGCACTATAGCCTCAAATTCTAAGTAAGATTTGGCTTGCTAGGCAGAATCATGTCAAGCTTGAAGGAGCTTGGGTATACTCTGTTGACATGGTCTTATTGCAACCATCTATGGTATCTTCTCAGAAATATCTCAGCTTTGCTCTCCTATGCTACAAGTGCCATGTCAGTTAAGAGATCAGTAGATCTGAAGTCAGGAGTGATGAGATACAGAACAGTACCTGCTTCTATATCAAACATATGTTGCTGATGTCACTGCTTCAGGAGCTGAGCACTATATATCTTCTGAAATAATATTCTTCGTGTTGTTATCACATGCAGAGATGAGGAGTGATGTAGGCCCAAGGTCTTCTTACCTCAACACACGTCACAACTGGTCCATCAGGAGAACACATCTTATTTTTATGGCAGCTTTTATAGTGGCCTGCTTATGAGTCTTTCATGCAGCAAAGAACTGCAGAATTAAGTCATTCCCTGTGAAAACCTCCCTCACTGGGTCACTTCTGTTCAGCCATCTCTCTTATGATGTTCACAGAGTATATGTAAGCAGTGTATAGACAAGAGGAAACAACAATTAGTTATTGCTAATGCATGTAGGAGGTAGATCCATACTATTTGGTTACACTTGAATGTAGTATTTGTCAGTATTTTTCCTCTTGAGAAAAGAGTTAACAGTTACACTTCTTTCTCCTTGTGAGCAGGGTTTTAGCTAATGTAGTTTCTCACACCTTAACAATATTTTTTTTAAGGAAGCCTGCACTGTCCAGGCATCTGGCATTACCTCTGTAGTCTGAACCCTAGGTTTCCTGTGTCAGAGTCTCAGGCATCAAAGTTTAAAAAAAATTAATAATTTATTAAATGGTACAGCAGCAGAGTCATCTCAAGCTGGGTGCCTCCAGAAAGGGACCCCTAGCCAAAAAATTCTGGGGCAATTATACCCCTACAGACCCTTCACTCGTCTCTCACATGCTGTTCACACGCTGTCCACGCATCTTTTGCTCCAATTATAATTTTCAGTCTGGGGTCTTCTAACATCTCGTTGGATTCTTTCTCTGTGTCTAGGCCAGTTGTCAATTGTTCTTATCTTGACAAGTTGTACCTGCTGTTGATGGTTGTATGAAGCCTCTGTATCTTCTATTTTTTTTGGCAGAATATGAGAAACTGCAAAAGTCCCAGACTTAAGATAAAAAGTTCCAGACTTAGAATAAATGCTTGGCAATAACACTTAACCATAACCCAAACTTCAGTGTGTTATCTGCATTATTCTCACACTAAAAATACCAAAACACGGTGCACTGTACCAGCTGCTAAGAGAAAAAACATATCTAAGTGGAAATTTACAGCTTGCAGCCTTAGGCTTCAAAAAATCTAGATACTTGCTAAGTAAAAGCTCAGTAAATAGCATACTAAATCACATAATCTTACAACTCTAAGTGATACATTCTATTTAAAACTTACTTATTTAAGCTAATCAACTAATATTTTTTTAAATTTTTTTTCAGTAAGACTGAGACAATGTTGTACTGACTGAGGCCTCAGATCACAGATAGCTGAGCCTCCAGGCTAAGGGTTACACTTGGTGGATGTATCTGTCACTGTGTGCTAAGCATAGCACGTCTGAACAGAAAGCACAGTTCGGGCCAACTATGTTAACCGCTGGTTACCAATTCATTCAAAGCTGGAGGCACAGGTAGCCCTTTGGTTCATATAGGGAAGCTCTGAGGCACTTCATGGAGATGTTTTCTTCCCCACCAGACCACTCTGTACTATAACACCCCACCACCAAGAACAGAATAGGTGTTTGTCCTGGAGGTGGAAACAGTACCAACAGAATGTGGTGGTGTCAGGAAACAGCTTGACATCCACGTGTCTGTCAGGTATGAGATCCCTTGAGACTCTTTCTTCAGTGGAAAGAAGTGGGAGCCCCAGTAGTATGACCAGAACCCCATAAAAACCTCCTGTTTGTGGAGACAAAGACACAGGGGCAGTCTCTCTTCTTCTCCATAGATCCCAAAGAGACTGTGAACAGAGAAGCATGGGAATGCACTGGCAGTGGCTTGCAGAACCACAGCAACTATCTCACTCAGCATGGAATAGCTCAGCAGCCCCCAGAGCAATAGCAGCTGAGATGGCAGCGTTCCCAAGAGCCAGAGCTCTCCCCTTGGGATACACTTGGCAGTCTAGGCTGAACCAGCCCTGAGGTGCATTCTCCTGCAGTGTGAACCTCTGCTGGAACCAGACTGCAGGAACTTCAGTCCCTATCCACATTTCACTCGTCTGCATCTGTCTAGGACGACTGTCTTTGTCCATATTCTCCATACCCTACTGTTCTGAAAGAGAACAATGCCAGTGTTGCTGCTCTCAATCTGTAACATCAAGGATCACTTCCACATCTAATGTGCTTCTTTCCTGCCTTTTTTCAGTTACCTAGGGGACTGTGAGACCAGTAACATGGCCCTGGTGGAGATGGAGATGCTGTCAGGGTTCATTCCTATGAAGAGCTCTGTGAAAGTAAGACTTTTTCCTCTGGCTTTCCCTGAAGATATGAAAATCCGTTTTCCAGATGTAGCTCAGACAGAAGTACCCAAACATCCAAGAACCACTGGAGAATGCTAGCTACTTATCTTACTACAAGTTAACTAAACTAAGCAAGTACAGATACAGTGGGCTATTTCAGAGGGCAACTTTCCACTTGCAGAACTGATTGTGCAGTTTTTCATGTTCAGTAGTGAGGATCACATATGCAGTAATAGGTTAGAGAGGAGCTGAAAAGCACCCAGTTAGGACCATCTGGGGTACGCTGAGACCATTTGCTGTTGCCAGTGTCATTTGTAGGGACAGTCCATAAAGCGGTGTTGAATCCTAAACGGATAGCCAGATATCCATCATAGCCTCCTATTAACCATTTTCCCTTTGCTACAAGTGCTGAAAGTAGGAACTCAGCTCAAGGACACTTGTTCTAAGTCTGAAAAAATTATTTTCTAAGACTTTGTTCACTCCCAACAATCTCAAAGCCATTATATATACATACATAAAGCAAAGCACTTCAGTCAGCAGTGGTTCACCAACAAGTAACAAACTTGGTGTGAGACTACAGGGAAGGCCAATGAGCTGATGCTAACCAAGCTCATCTCTTGTTTTCATGTACAGCTGGAGAAGATGCCTCTGGTGAAAAAGACAGAGATAAAACCAGACAAGATCACAATCTACTTGGAAGAGGTAAGAGGAAGACTATAGGGAGCTGCCCACTCAACTAGTAGCAACTGCAGTACTTTGCGTTGTGACTCTCAGAGATCAGAAATACAAATCTCTAGGCTGGTCAAGCAGGCTAAATTTTTGTCAAAAGAGGAAGAGGGTGGAAAAACTTGAAAAGGTAGAGAAAGAAATTTCTGATGCAGCGGGAATACAGTTGGTATGTAAGTGACTTTGAGATGGCCAGTGTGTTTCTGCTCGCTTCTGTTCTTGTCTCCAGCTGGGTGAACCTTCTCTGAAGCTTAACATCTCAGTGGAACAAGATGTTGAAATGCAGAACCTGAAAGCAGCAACAATGAATGTCTACGACTACTATAAGCCAGGTGAGATTTCACTGGCATAGGCAAAGAGTAACTATTATAACCCCCCACTCAGACACAGTTCTGCGTATTCCCCTTATCTCCCTTGTTCCAGAGCACTTCCCCCTGCAACTCCAAAGTTGGGTTTCCTCTGTACAAAACTTCTCCATTCAAGTAGAGGAATCACTTGCTTTTCTGTTCTTGAGATGAGACTGCCTGGCACTATGATTATGTTGTGGTGTGCATGTGTTCAGAATGACTGTACTTTTTTACTTCCTCTAGCTTCAAGCTATGTCTCTGTGGAAAGAAAGCTTCTTTCAATTTACCGTATCTTCTTCAGTTCCTTAGGTCTCTTGAAAACACTTAGGCATTTATTTAAAATCAGTGTTACATACTGCCACCCTGATCTACAAGAAGGCAGAATTTAGTTCTGTGCTTTTCTTGTATAGTATAATAATACTACCATCCATTGGGTGCTAACATGTCTCAGAGGATAATAGGAAAATAATGTCTTATCCTTTAAAGCTCTAAATAAACTATCAGAACACAGAAGAGAGACTTGGAGTCATTGTGAGTCTCTCTGATTATTCCATGCTCAGTATGAGCCAAAAAAGCATCTGGAACATTAAGAATTATTTAAAAAAAAATAATTTGAGAACAAAATGAAGAAACTACAACTGGAGATTTAGAAAGCAGCACCCCAGGCCTACTATTTTATACTGAATTCCACTCTTGTTCCCCCTTCCACACAATGTCAGAAAGAGAAAGGGACTCCTTAATCCAGCCTTTACAGAGCTAAATATTGTTCCCTAATATGCTCTCTCTTTGGTATTCCATCCTGTACAGGAATTTTTGTGCTTAGTACGTACAATCTAAAAATTGTTATCTGACATAAAAATACTAATTATCAGTAAAAAAGCAAGGCTATCAGGACACACTACTGAAACGTTCTATATTTACAAAAAAGTCCTTGCATTAGAAGGTATCGCAATGCATAAGAGGGTCTTTTACAGCTGTACTGGAGACATGCTGGGGAGATAGACCATTGGTCTGACCCAATGTAGACATTTTTCTTTCCCTGCTCTCACAGTCCGAAGAGTAAAAAGTTAAGGTAGTGGGATGTTTGTGCTAAAGAGAAATAAGCTTGACATTACTGTACCATGCACTTCTGCAGCTCACCACCCTTTCTCTTTTGTTTCTACAGATGACCGCACAGCAAGAGACTATGTTTTCCCCTGCAGTTCAGGTTAGTGTTAACAGGCTTCCAAGGTGGGAACAGCTGAAACAGAGCAGAGGACTGGTAGTAAGCAAGCAAAGCAGCCCACCTGTGCTCTGTATTTAAGTCCATCATGTGCTGTAGAATCTTCTTGGACTGCAGGTTGAACTGGGATTTAGTGTACTAGTTGTGGGTACAGTTTCTAGTCCAGGTGTAATATCAATGTAGATCAAGGCTTGAGCATACCAAGGACGGTTAAAAGGAACTATTTTTATTCCATTTCCATACACTCCTCAACATGTGCAGTCCTTGCAGCATCCCAAATCTGAATGCAACTGGAAATGCCTAGGTCAATGACAAAAACATTATGCAACTCATCCCCTAAGATCTTAGTCCTTAGATATCTTCCAAAAGATTCATCAAGCACTTTGCCTTTTCTTGCTCTTTCTTTCCACAGATGTCTCTAAGAAGGGTTTGTACTAGAATGCCCTGGCTCTGCAACCAATAATCTGAGTTTTCTACTTCCAAAAGGAAAACTTCATTTCTTTGGCTCTCCTCTTCCCTGCTGTGTTGGATGCACCCTGTTTGCTTTGATCTGTGCCCTAAGTTTCTATGTGAAACATGGCTTGATATACAGTATGTGGGATCAAATCAAATAAAGTATGTGGAACCTGGAAAGAAATCAGTGACTTGACAGTTGATGAAGTTGGAACAGATTTCAATGCCTGAAAAAGAGAGAAACATTACTTAGGTCATGGTTACATACTTTGCATTTGGTCACCATAGTGCCTTAAGTCTTCCTCTCCTACCCACGTCCCATCTCTGGGCTACCTTCTCAATTGAGGTAACATAACAGTTTGTCTACAACAAAAATCCAAGCATTTGGTTCACTATGTGGACCTGTGAATTATTTTCCTGTCACAACTGAAGAGTACGAACAGGCAAGGGGAGGCTAAGGAAGAATTACTCTACCAGTTCTTCCAGACAGACAAAGACCATATAACAGTGCTTTATGAAAGGAGGCCATGAGACTGAAATAACGTCCCCTTCAAATTCACTACACATTGTGTGGCCTCTAGTTTGTTTCCATTTCTTATGTCAAGAAGCAGTATTTTAGAAACTTAAACAGGGCATGAACGTGCAGATCTCACTTTCAGATTCCAGTTCCATTAGATCAAGGACTCCAGGATTTTCTTTCAATGCCTAATGCTTTAAAAGCAAGCCTGCCAAGCCACACAAAAGAAGGATTAGATCTGGATGTGTTTGTGGGGCTGTTTACTTATGGCTGGTGCTTCCTTTTTTGGAAGCAAACATTTGTAATCTCCTTTTAGTGATTCAGTTGCCTTTCATAAAGAGAAATAGCAATATGAGGCAGTGATGGACTCTGTGTGCATGCAGGACATGCAAAGCTGAAGTTGCTGTAGAAGTTTAATGCAAACACAAGACATTAATAGATGTTATCATGTAGTGAACTGTCCATGATCTTCCTGAGGTTATGGCAGCTTCACCTACCTCATGACATGGCAAATGGAGTATTGATCTTCTTACAGCCTCCTCTAAACACCTGTATTGAAAAAGGAGACCAAGCAGCTAGCTAAGACGACCTCAGAAAGCTAGCAGATGACGATCACATGCATATAATATGGTATATGGTAGACTAACACCTGTAGGGTTGCTCCAGCTGTGGATCTGAACTCAGCTGGAGACAAGAAAAAAGATCCTGCGATCCTGTATGCCGTTGACTGTACTGGCAAATTCACCTCTTCTGCCTGGTGGGGGCTGTCATGGTTTTAACCTAGACAGTGGCCAAAACACTGGATGAGTAAAGGGAAAGGACACTTGTGGGTTCAGATAAGAACAATTTAATAACTAAACTACAATAAAGTTGAAAGTAGTAGTAGTAACAATAATAATAATAGTAATAATAATAACAACATATAAGTGAGTGATACACAGCACAATTGCTCACCACTCATTGACCAAGGCCTAGTCCATTCCCAGCTAATGATCCCAGAGCAGACAGAGTCCCAAAATCACAATCCCAGAACAGAGAGTGCTGACCAAGGAAGTGAAAGAGAGAGAACTTTTTGCCACCCTCTTTCTATATACTGTATCCTGGGCATGACATTGCATGATATGGATTATACCATTGCCCAATTTGGGCCTCAATCCTAAACCTAAGCTCAAATCCTAAACCACTAATTGTGGGTTATGCTCTGGCTATGCTCTCTCCCAGCTTCTTGTTCATCTGCAACCAGCAAAGCATGGGAAGTTGAAAAGTCCTTGACTGTCCTGGCAACCACTAAAAACATCAGTATGTTAACATTCTTCTCAGCACAAATCCAAAACATAGTCTCATACTAGCTACTGTGAATAAAGTTAACTCTATTCCAGACAAACCCAGGACAGAGGTTTGCCCTCCACTTTTACTGCTGGTGCCTGAAAATTGCAGTGTGAGTGAATTCCCTCTGTACACACCAACTCCTGATTTACTGGGAAAATAGCCAAGGAGTCCAAAATGGATGAATACTCATTATGTACCTTAGCTATGAAAGAGGGTGATGGCAGCATCCCAGGCTCTGAGAGAACTGGACATACCTTGATAATACTTTTGGGGCTCTGAATGGTGCCATGCAAGCAAAACAAAACACAACAAAAGAAAAACAAACAAAAACCAACCCTCAAAACAACAGTGGAAATTCCTTTTACTGGGCTAAACCTAACCAGTCCTGACCCAAGAAAAAAACTCCTCCATCCACTTCTTTCCCTCTCTCCCTCCCTCTTGGGGATCCTCTGGCAGATGGGGAAATGAGGAGAGAGGAGGAGAGGGGGAGGTCAGGGAATTGGGTCAGGTGGACTGTGTGAGAAGGTACGATGGGGAAGAGAGTCAGAGCCCTCTTTGGTGGGTGGAGACATTGAGATGGAGATCTAGGTGTTGGGGGACCCAGAGGCACAGCAAGACCCTGTTTCACCCACCCTGCCTATATGGCCAGTCTCCTCTCACAGCCCTGGTTGCCAAGCTGCCCTAAGACCTCTGCCTGGTCCCAGTGTCTGTGCCTTCACCACCACCCTGCACCCCAGTTCCCCCAATCCCTTCCCTCCTGTTCTCACATGCCTCATTTTCTCCTTCCCTCCATCACCTGCACCAAGTTCCTGTTCCTCAGAGTGCCTTCTTCTGCTCTGATACCCACTAACACTCCCACAAAAGCTCCTTTCTTTCTGCTCCGAGACCTGCTAACACTCCCATGAGGGCTCCAGCTCACCTCCTAGTCCTGGGACACCCCCTCCTCTGCCCAGTAGTGTTCCTTGTCAACCCCTACATGCAGCCAAGGAGCAATTATTACTGGTTCTCTGCTTCCCCTCACACTGACCTGCTCCTCCACTGCCCACTACATAACCCCAAGTACCAGTCCCCATTGCCCATGTGGCCTGCTTAAAATGCTGCCACAGCTGCTTGTCCCAAGCACTTTTATGCCCAGAAAGGTCCCTGCCTCCTCCAAAATTCTCTGCCTGCCCAAGCATTCTGTTAACTCCTGTGTTTTTTCTCCCTTCACTTTAATGGTTGGCAAATCTGTCTTTTCCTAGTTGACCTAACCCTCCCGTCCCCTATATATGCCTCTTTCCCATCTATGCAAGACCCCTGCTTACTCTTCCTCTTGTTTTCTAATCTGCTTTTGTCTTCTCTTACTTAGTTACTTTGTATTTCTCCATGTCCCCTTTAGGCAAAGAAACTTTCCACACACAGTGTGCATTTCTGCAGTTGGTGTCCTTTTCATTGTCATCTCTCTCTCTGAATTGTAGTGGCTCCCTTTTTTGTTTGCTTTGTTTGTGCACTCAGGCATCCCAAAGTCCTAACTACAACTTCTTTGCTCTTGCCTCTTATATCATGCACCACTACTCAATGTTCATCTTTTTTCTGTAAACAATCAGAAATTACTGTCTCTATAGATGTGATTTGTAGTATCACTTCCCTTTCCTCCCCTCTTTTGGAAAAATGAAGAGCCAGCCACATAAAAGTGTATGGCCCTTCCTGTTTTCTTTGAAGGTCATAATCTCCCTGTCCCATAAAACTGGGTTCAGTTTTCCCATTTCAACTGCCCAGGCCTTCTGGATGGGTCATTCAAAAGCCTCAGTCACTGTGTTTGTCAAGATCTGGCAACACCCAGTCCCATCTTGTTAAGATATTAACTCAGATAGCTAATCCTTACCTATGGCTCTACTGAAATAATATAACAACCTCAGCAATTTCAGGATACAACAGA
This sequence comes from Syrrhaptes paradoxus, assembly GCA_013400615.1. NCBI lineage: Eukaryota > Metazoa > Chordata > Aves > Pterocliformes > Pteroclidae > Syrrhaptes > Syrrhaptes paradoxus. The sequence goes on from VZTO01017892.1 coordinate 81,572, forward strand.
TGCAGCAGCAAAGTAGAGTGTGTGCAGATGGCTCATCAGGATATGCAGTGCCATTAGCAACGTAGCACACACAAAAGTGGGATACTAGATAAGAAAAAATGGGTACTAGTTTTATTAAGCTTATTACCAAGAGAGACGTTACCAGGGCAGTAATGCCGTAAATATGAAGTAAGCCTGAGAAGTTAACAAGCCCAGGACCAAATGGTCAAAAAATGAATAACGTGGGCTGAGGACTTGGGAGGTGACGATCCTTCTAAAGAGGAAGTACCTAGGAGAGAAAAAAGGGGGGTAAAGGAATATAAAGTGAAACAAATCATGTGACCAGGGTTGCCTGGGGAATCCCTGTGTAGCAGGCCTCTGCCTGATCAACACAGCTTGCAAGAGGACTGTAAATCTATTTTTTCTCTGGCCATTCAGAGCAATCTGTCCATAAGGCCAGCCCTTCTTCCCCTACTTGTCATTGTTCTTTGGGGCTGTCCAGTAGAGACAGGAAAAAACGAAAACAAAAATCTCACAGCATTGCCTAACAAGCATTTAGGAGAGGTAGAAAACCTGAGGAATCAAGTGATTCTGTGGACAACTGATGCAAAAAGAGGCTGAGTTCAAGTGAGCAAAACTATGAAGAAACTGGAAGATGCCTTTAAGGAGTGTTCCCCTAACATTGCTCCTTCCAAAGATGTTGTGGAAGTCAGTAGGTACTGTTTGATGGTACTCTACCTATGGACAGGAAAAGAAAGAACAAAGGAGCAAAGTAGACCCCAAAAGGAAGCTGCCTTCTTGGCAAGTTTCTTCCTCTGTGTATTTGGGCTGGACTGAAGGAGCTTCAGGAAGAAAGTCCTCTAATCTGATTGAACTTCAGATAGGGAGGTTGTAAATAAAAACTGAAGGCTGTAACTCAGTGTGCCTATGAGCCAGACTCTCCTGCCTCTAAATGGACATGTGTCAAGAATTTATATCATCAGATGGCCATTAAATTAGATTAAATAGAAACAGGCCCACTAAGATTCCTCTCCTCCTGATAATAGGAAGTCTTGCCTCTTTATGCCTGGGTAGAGTAAGTAAGGAAATGACGTGTGTGAAATGTGAATACAAACAGATGTTTCCGGGCTGTTGTTTCAAATTAGATCGAAGTTGTTCAGCTGAATATGAGAGGGGCTGAGGAAGCTGAAAAGCCAGAGGGTTGAAAAAGAGTTGCTGAGTGGCAAGCTTCCTTAAGATAAGAGTATACAGTAGAGCTCAGTGAGGTCTTCGCCTCTTGGAGCAAACATTAGGCTATCCTGTTCTGGGTGGGCAATCTGATGCTTGCTCAGTTCTGCTGACTGTAGAAAGGCATTCCTGTTCTTGGTGACATCCATAGGAAACACCTTCCAGTCCAAGAAAGAGAACCTTTGCTATGTGTAGGCATATTGGGGTATGAGTAGTTGGCAGACGGACAGAAGACTTCCTCCTATCAGCTCATCACAGCAGCTGAGTTGCTTTTGGTTGCCCAGATGGCCTGGAGGCAATCAGGAAACTTCCTGCAAAGTTTTGCAGCTTCAGCCTGCGAAAAATGGAAGGTCCTGAAGAACACAGTACATGAAGCAGCTAACAGGCAATCCCATAGGTACCGTTTCAGATAGCAAGGGATTTTTCTGCAAAGAATAGCTCTTGAAAGGAGCGGGAGGTAGGCCCCTTAAAAGGAGGAGGACTGTAAGCACACAAGATGGCCCCAAATGGATTCTGGCCTTGTTAGGAAGCTGTTATTAAAAACAAACAGCCTACTTAAAATCTATACATGAAGAAGGCTGTACAAGGAACAGGTTGGGATCTGTTGAAGCATTCATAAATCATAAAGGTTTGATGAATATGGCTTATGTGGGCCTTTGTTGTTATCTGCCAGTTCTTTGCAAATAGGACTGAAAGACAATACTGCTTCTAGTGGGTGCAGAAGAGATCAGTTTCCTAGGCTTTCACAGAATCTCTGCAATGGTCATATGGAAAACTGAAAGGAGCCCTCATACAGAGAGAAGTCAGAACACAGGACAAGTGAGTTGTCTGTATCTTGATACTTTGACCACCTATCTTTGCTTAGAAAACTCTGCCTCTAAGCCATGGTAGACTCTTCAGTGGGTATCTGTGCTTCTTTGCACAGCCAAGAAACCAAAAGCATTGGGCTGTGTCAGAAACAACTTTCCTCTTTCAGAAAAGAAGAACACTCGATAGAAGACAGCCCTCCTTCTCTCACCAGAAGGGAGTAAGGCTTGTGAGTTCCTGATTACCAAAACCTCTCTCCTGATAGTTCACTTGCAAACTCTCCTGGAAGCTTGGACGCATGCCTTCTTTCCTGACATGCATATTAGTATATGCTCAAACAACATGGTCCAGGTTGGAGACAGAGCCATGTGCTGTGAATCTCCCTTCCTTATTTCTCTTTCAGCACTCAAACAGCACAGAAGCACAAAACTGGGGAGTATTGGACAAGATACAGAGTTTAAGGTTTATTCCAAAGGTTTTTTTCTCCTTTTTGAGGTAAACAGTGACCTAGATTTTTCTCTTGCATCTGCAAGACAATAACAGGCTTTTTAAACAGCTGCCACTGAGAACCATGTAAGACTCCAGGGATCCACATCATGATCTGTACTGTCTCCGTGCAAGGTAAGCATACTTGTAGATACACATATGATGGCTTGCAAAGTTTTAATCTTATTCTATAGGTTAGTTTTCTACCAAGCTCAAATAGCTGCACCAAGGTGCTTGTATCAACCCACAGTTAAATCCAAGGCATGCAATAGAGGAATATGTAATTTTTTAAGCATGCTTGGATTCCCTCTGTGAAGGTGGCTTGTTTCAATTTCAGCGTAGAGGCCCTGGAATGTGGCTTATCTTTGACATTCAAAGAGGCTTCTTTCCTGAGGAAAGTCTAAAACTTTTAACTTCTTGTGTTGTACAGTTTGCCACACAGTGGGCTTATTCTCTCTTATGCTGACAAGCAATGTTTTTGATATTATCTTGATGGCCAGGCTGGGTAACATTTGAAAGTAGACTGATATGCACCAGCTTTTGCCTGTTGACTGCTTTTCCTTTCATATGCATTTTTTATCTTAAACGTGGTGGTAAGGAGAAAGGTGCCTTCAGGCTACTGGAGGTGAGTGATCCCTGGTGCTGGCTCCTCACACACTGACAAAGCATTCTGATCCTCCCTTTACATGTCCCAACTTTGCAATAGCTGCAGGAAGCAGGAAGGTCGTTTGGCATGCATTGACCTGTTTTTTTGAGGGGTGGGAAACAAAAATGAGGAGATATGTGGCTGCAGTCTTCCCACTTTCTCAGCTTGCAAACTTGGAGAAGTGTTGTAATGGTATGAAGTGCAGATGCACACTAGGATCAGTCATGCAGGAAATAAAGTGTAGCGCTGGGATACGGGAGAGATGGTGGTGTATATAAAGACTTGGCTGAAATGTGGGGCTGAAGAGGTCAGAGGAGGACTTAGGAACTAGCACAGTCATATGAGCTTTTGCTTAGATACAGGACAGAATGGCAATTAGACCCTGGGGTTGCTATGGTAATCTCCTGTCCTGTTCCTTCCTTCTGGAGATGGGTCAGACTGGCCAGGGCGAGGAGGTCATTGAAGAGATACAGTGATGGGCTGAGGTGGTGGATGGGCTGGTCTCTATTTGTGGGAAGGTGTGGATACGAAAAGCAGAGATCTGGGCAGCCTGTAAGAAGTGCATTGCAGTGACTCCAATGTAGTCTTACATTCATGTCATGTCAGTCTCTTCTCTGAGCAGGGAGACATCCCAGGCTCGGAGGTCGGCCTGAATCAGTCTTCTCTCTCACCTTGCACCTTCATGCTGTAGATCTAAGGGTTAGCTTGTGGCAGCTGTGGGTGAATACATTACAAGCTGTCACATTCCAGTGTTCCCCACCACAACAAAAAGGGTTTTCCTCCTGAGGTACCTGAAGGTGATGGTCTCAATTCCAGACTGAAGTGAGTAAATGAGTGTGGGAAAGGGAAAGAAGGCAAATGCAGACACAGAGGCTAGATACATTTATATGCTTGTACTATGTGAATCTGTACAGCACAGTATGGAGACACATCTTTATGCTAAGCAATGCTATTTACTCACCTGGATATGAGGTTCATTTGCTGCCACTGATAAAGGAAGGTGCACTTTTCCTGCAGGGCCACTGAGTGTCACCATCGCTCTGTGGCTTGCTCTGTAAGATGCCATTTCTCCAGCAAAACTCCTTTGCTAAAATGGGTTGGAAAGCCACAGCTTGCTGAGAAGCCCTGAGCTGGAAAGGTCTGCACCTAAAATGTGAGCAAGCAACGCTACCTATGAAATGAATCCTGGCTCACATCTAGGCACAGTGCTTGACAGGTTTCCAGACAGTCCCTACAAGCCAGTCTCACAAACTGTAGCATGAGCCTCGGTGACAATGATTAACATGATGGAACAAGTGATTCCTGAGGAGACACTAAAATCTACCTCATGGGAATCTACTATCTGGTGAGCAGAATGAGCAGAATTTGGTGAGCAGACGGGGGATTGAGTCTTAAAAAATAATGAAGGCAGTGGACAAAGTGAATGGAAGACTAGTTTTCAGCAAATCTTTCCATGGCAGACTGGGGCCATGTTGGTAATAATTTAAAACAAACAAATAAGGTACTTTACACTATAAGAACTTACTGCTACTGGAGTTATAATATCAGCAGGTTCAAAGAGCTCACAGACCAACTAATGGACAACCAGTCTATACCAAGGGGAATAGGTTGAGATGTATCTTCCATCATCCCTGCTACCATGTCTGGATTTGTAAATCTTCAAATTCTCCATATCGATTCCAACAATCCGTCCCCTTGAAGCACATCCCAGTAAGTCCTAAAGCCTCTTTATTGCAGCAGTTCCCCTTTATTTGCATAGATGCCAGAGAGTTTCCTCCCTTGACTCCAGTGGGTTCTGCAACAGGGACAAATGGCTCAGTCGTTCATCCAGTCGTTGAGGCTTTTAGGAGTGGTTGATTCACAGGGATTACATTGGCTGGGTTCCCGCCTTGTTATTCATTGTTCCTTTGATCACTATCTGGCCTTATATTTTGAATAGCCTTAAGTATCTCCTGTAGCTTTCTTTTTTTTTTTCTTTTTTCTAATTTTTTTAAGAGAATCAGCCAGATACTTCTCCATCTGAATTAAAAAAGAACCCCCAGCATTTAGAGCAGGTGTAACAGCCCAAACACTCTCCTGCACGGTGTTTTTTGCCGCTTTTCAGGCAGCAGGAAATGCTGTTCCTGTCAACAGGACTGGATGTCTTGTGAATTGATTGTCCAGTCCGGCACTTTCATTACTGAGTCAGATGCAATGATCTCACAACACAAAGCTCAAAACATATCATTTGCAGAATTTATAGTGCTCATAACCTCAGTGGTGCTTGAGCTTCTGCATCTTATCCAAGCAGATGGAGCATGCTTAGTTTCTGCTTGTCTTTTGCTTTTTCCCACCCATCCTTGGCGCATGAGACATCTTCCTTCAAGGAAACTCACCTGCTCTCATCAAGAGGAGCCACTGGTCTGAACTGAGGTAATTTCTAATTTTCTTAGAAACAGTCATGCTGACCACACCACTGTTACCTAATCAACCACTCTCACCTAAGCCAGGCAACTGACTGAAGAACTCATGTTCTTCAAGAGTAATAAAGGGAAGCAAGGCCCAAGCACCCGTACAGTGCAGGTTGTCTTCTAAAAATTGCCAGCAAGCTCTGGCACTCGGGTTTCTTTATGCTGTTTGTGCACATTTCCACTGTGCACCTACCTGTGCTCTATGTGACCTGGACAGAAAACCTCTGAGGCACAATTATTACTGCTGTGTCCTGTTTGTTGATCAAAGCATGCTCCAGGTACTGAGACAAACATTTTGCAACCTACATAAATGCTTGACCAGTCTCCAGAGGGCCCGACAGCACAGTGTGTCTCAGCAGAGGGCACCAGCTCCGAATGGCGAAGAGCACTCCGCGGCCGCTGTACAGCCAGGCTGTGATACTCATCAAGATCTTAATCACTTGGTCCCCTTCCCCCGCAGCAGGCCGGGACCGAGGCACCGAGCCCCTCTTCCCGGCAGGACTGGGGGGGTGAGCGGGAAGGACGCGGCAGCCCCACCCCCAGGCGAGGCCCCGGCTGCGGCCCTGCCCCGCGTTTCCCGCCGGGCCTCCACCCGCGGCCCGCCAGGCTACCCCCTGCTGCCGTCACCAGGGCAACGGCAAGCGGCGCCCGGGGAATGGCGTCACGTGCCCGGAAGCCCCTCGAGGGAGGAAGTGACGGTCCAGCAGGGAGCCCCAGGGACCAAGATTAAAAAAAAAAAAAAGAAAAC